>JBBMFX010015074.1:0-12716 GCA_037832545.1 Rhabdalestes septentrionalis | reverse complement strand
AGAAAAAGAAAAGCTGTGTTTAGCGGTTTGTTTATTTATAATTCTACTTTGAAAATATGGATTTCTGAATCCAAGATAGCGATTACAAGATAAGAATACATTCAGCCCCCTCCCACCGAAGCCCCGAGTATTCGATATTTTTCACTACCGAATACTCGAAGCTCAAAAAATGGCATTCGGACCAGCCCTAGTTAAGACTAATATAAGACACATACTAATGTGCAACATTATTGCTATGATAATTTTATACAGTCATGCTGTCACATGTTCAGTATCAGTTCTGTACATTGAAGTTTTAATCAATATACGTCCAAAGCAACTACCAACCTATTTCTACTTTGCTTTGTAACACACAATTTACTACCTTATGCTAAAGGTTGCATTACATGTCTCATGGTAGTTTACAACTTTTTAATGAATATTGTATTGTAAAGTTTGTATTAACTGTTGTTAATTTATGTCAACTTTCAAGAAATAATTTCATTGTACTTCGTACACTGTAAATGGTACATGTGACAAAACTTGAATTTTAAAAAAAAGGACAATCACTAAAGTAAAGCCACATGTTTCAAAAACCCATTTGTGCTCACTGGTAAAATCTGATGAAAATGACATTAATAGTTTTCCGGGTGTTCTGGCTACAAAGCATGTGCATGTGTCCAAAACAAAGGAGGAGTTTTCCCACTATACCTAAAAAAGCACAGCATTGAGTGTTATTGGGCATTCACTTCCAGGGTCACCTTCTATAATTTTGCTACTGATTACTAGTAACTGTGATGCTGCAAGCAAAAACAAGGCAAACTGAACACAAGTTAGTAATGCTACTTTTGATCCATCACGTTATAGAAAGGACTGACAGCTGAAGGTCTGGAATTCATAGCAGCTTTCTTTGGCCAAGGCCCGCCCATAAGGCCGTTTGACCGACATGTCAAACAACCAATCACATTCGTTTTGTTCAGTGTCAGGCTTCAGGGCGTGGAAACCTCCCCACAACAACAGACAGGCGTGCAACAAATCAAAGGGTCGGCCAGGCTCGGAAAATAACACTCTTCCCAAATCCTGTCGGCAAACAGGCTAACATTAGGGCTGCCCACGACTAAAGATATTCCTAGTCGACTAAAACTCCTGCATTTTAGCGATTAGTCAAATAATCGTTCATTTATGATATTAATCCTTTAAGCACCAAAGTCGCAGGATTGCAACAAGATGTCATCATGACAAACAGACTGTTGTTACAAATTTCATGTAATGTAGCATTTGGATTCCCTAGCACTAGTAGTATTTTGTTTCAAGACGAAAATTTCGCCATCATCCTATTCAAAGTTTTGAGTAAAAAGTGGTTGAAACGAGCCTTGTGTCACTGACGCGGGAGCAGAAAGGGAGCACTTCGGTTCTCAGTGTGTGAGTACCGTAAGCGGGTGGGATTTGTGAAAAAAATGCCAAATGGCTAATAAAAAGTTGTCTGTTGATGATGTCCTGCGACTGATATTCACCGATCCTGAATCTGAAGCGGAAGATTTGGCTTTTGTACTGGGAGACGCGCGAGAAAGTCGTGCTCCAAGCGAAGGTCGCTGAGACTCTCTTCTTTCAGCCGACCGGGGCTGCTTGTGGAGCGGCACCTCGCAGCTCACTCAAGCCCACCGACGTGCACGAAGCAAAATAAGAGGTCAAAAAGCATTTTTAATGTGACGGGGACACATGGGGGTGGGGTTTAGGGGGTGGGGGTTGGGTGGGTGCTTCGCTGGGTTGCTGCATGTGTGCAAAGTCTCCTATCGATTAATTGGACTCGACTCTTTCGCAAAAAATTTTATATTTAACAGTACTGGGTGGACTTAGATTTCATGTCAAATGTCGGGGGTCCAAACGAGTAATGATGAAATGTGAGGGGAACACGTCCCCTCAGACTGAATTGCGGCGACACCCATGCAAAACAATTCACTCAGGACTTTGGCACAGTACAGATGCCTTGGTCCTTCCAGAAAGGAGGAACAGTATTGTTCTTCGGTAGAGTGCAGAACAAACCGTATCACGTCAGCATTAAATAAACCCGAAGGTTAAATGCATGCAGAGAAAAAAAAACAGGGACATCTGTACCACAAAGACCTTACTTGTGAATCCCAGAAGACTTCTTAGTGGCCTTTACCAGCATTCTGCCACTATTTACTGCAGAAATCAATGGGATAAAAATAACGAGCGTCTCCATTCCGAGACAAGTCATCTCATCGGCCAGACGTGGCCCAAGATTGAACTGTCACACCGAAAGGACTACAGGGGCAAGCAGTGCGGCGGTGATGCATCTTCTCGGAGGACTTGAGTTCAACGGAAGGAGTCGAATGTTTCAGACATCTCAACTCTGCCCTGAGGAAGGGAGTTTGTTTTCAATGTACACAACCCACCCCTTTAGAATCACAGCACACAAATACTGCAACTGGATCTTGTATTTGTTCAGTAAAGATTAAGAAATGGCATTGAGCTTAATTTTGTGTATCAACACAATATTCTGTACCAACAAAATCAATTAATGACCCATAATGTAAGATAGATCAGTCGTGATTAAACCACTGCAACCCAGACAACCCTTGTGTCTATCTGTCTATCTCTCTCTATCTATCTATCACTCTATCTAACCATCTTTCTATCCGTCTCTCTCTATGTATATCCATCTATCCATCCATCTATCTGTTTCTGTCTATCTCTCAATTTGTCTCTCTATTTGTCTGTCTCTCTATTTGTCTGTCTATCTATCTATCTATCTCTCTACCTGTCTCTCTACCTGTCTCTCTACCTGTCTCTCTACCTGTCTCTCTACCTGTCTGTCTATATATCTATCTCTCTATCTGTCTCTTTCTCTATCTATCTATCTATCTCTCTACACATATCCACTGCAACCCAGACAACTCCTGTGTCTGTCTATCTGTCTATCTATCTACCTATCTATCTATGTATCCATCTTTCCAACTATCTATCTCTCTATCTATTAAGAATCATCCATCTATCCAACTAACCAACTATCTATCTATCTGTATAGTAATACATAAGAAAGTTTATCTAACAGAAACTGGTCTCCAAGTCAACCCAGGGTCAAATGAGCCCTGGTGGCGTTCCTTAGTGTATTATAGTCCGAGGTCTGCACATGTTGGAACAGGCTGAACATTTTCTAAACTTCTAAATCCAACTGTCAGCTTTGGAATGTTGACATTCGCATAAGTTTGTTTGGATAGTGTGGAGGGGCCTTAAGAGAGACAGAAAGCCAAAAATGAGAACATTTCCTGGTCCAGAAACTGGAGTGCCACCTTCTGTGCGTCGCTCCCTATGTTGAAGGGTTTGCATCCAAAAATGACTCCCCAGCTGCACGGGATGGCGTGAGGACATCAAGTGTTGACGAGCCAGCATGCCTACAGGACGTGTGACGTCATTATTAAGAATGACAGACTGCCATAAGCGAACAGGCCTGAGTGTGTAATAGACAAGTCTGACACGTCTGGAGCTCTGATGACGGACATGTTATGTAAGACAGTGTTTGGTGACTTCCTAAAAGAAGGGACAGACTCCTTGTTTTCTCCTGACCTTTCAAGTGAAGCTTGGATGACGCAGATGGCGACTGCATCCTTTTTCTGTGATTAAAGGTTTGTTTACATAGAAATTATGGTAATGAAACAAACTGGCTATTGATCACTGGCATCAGTGCGTCCAGGCAGTCCATTAAAAATCTATACAGGCACTGAAGCAAAGTATGTGATGTTACCAGTTTAATGCCAATGTTATCTTGGCCGGCCAATCCGAGACTCGTTCACTCAAATGGAGATTTATCCAAGCAGCATCCTGTGGATTCGGGATAGGGACACTTCCCTGGCAAAGTATAAATAAAAATCTCTTGGCAAAGTGTAAAAGACAGGGGTGTAATGATACACTCAACCCATGATACAATTTTACTGTACAATATTGGGTTTGTGATTTGATATTTTATTGGAGTATTCTATTGAGGTTACTTTGCCCGATAAACAGGAAACACGCACTTCATCATTAATTGTTCTGAACGTTCTCCAGAAGAGGGACACAAATTGATTTTGTGAGCATCACACCAGCAAATCTCAGGATCTCACTAATGCTTGTATGTTTTTACAAATTCGGGTTATACATCAACCAGCCACAGCATTAAACCACTGGCAGATGTGAAGGTCACTGATGATTACAGTGCCACCTGTTAAGGGGGGGGGGGTTGGTTAGAAGTCGATTTTGGAAGCAGAAAAATGGCCACGAAGAACCGAAATGTGGTGTCTGGACAACTGGGTCAGAACATCTCCAACACAGCAGTACTTGTATGGGGGTTCCCAGTGTGCAGTGGTCAGAACCCACATAGTCTCAGCCTCAGAAGTCATGCCCACGGAATGTTGGCTAAATGTCTGGTGCATCTGGTACGCTTAACTGGAAACACTTCAGGAATGTCAAAGTCGTCATCTGATTGGTTGAATTTTATTAGATTTCCGGGGGACTCGAGTGTCGCGTGTATTTTCGGTCCGCCGGGAAACAAAGCGTGTGATTGCGGAAGAAAAACGTGTTCACATGAGTGACGATGAGCATTTCTCAAGATCAGCTAAATGTAGGATTCTCAAAAGTACGCGAGGTTCACTGCATAGACTCTTTAATAGATGTTCAGGAGTTTTGTTTGAGGCACTTAGTGGAGACAAAAAGAGATAATTTAGCCTGTTTGCCGCCGGGATTTGGGAAGAGTATTATTTTCCAAGCCTGGCCGAGCCATTGACTTGTTCACAAGAAAGCTGCTATGAATTCCAGACCTTCAGCCGTCTAGAGCGATGAAAGAAGTCTTTGTCTCTCTTCAAAAGATGTCACCAGGATGCACTACTTTAGGCACTGTGATGCTCTGAGTGATTTTCTGCTGGAGAACCTTGGGTCCTGCATTCCTGTGTATGTTACTTCAACACCTAAACACTGAGTTCTGCACTTCATGGTGATGCTGTTCTCTAATGGCAGTGGCTTCTTTTTACTGGTATTTTATGTACTGACTTTAGACAGTTCATCACATGATCAACATTTAACAGTAGCAGGTTTGGTCTACATACAAAGAGTCAATCTAAATAAAAACAGTCCAAACAATAAGGAATTAGAACACCAATGACTTGATATTATCCTAACGAAGCTGATAGTCATGCCATGATCATGTGAACAGTTCGATTATCAGGCTCCCCCGAGCTGATACTGGCTGAATGACTTAAGGCAGATTTTAACATGTAAATGCTTCCATTAATCCACTGACAGAGATTTTGGGCCATTTCTGTTATCACGTGTTGACCATCAGTGAGGGCTGTTACCACGATAACTGCTGTTTACATGATGACAGTAGGCAGACGAGAGCAAATGTGGAAGTCCATGTAAATGACCTGGAAAGAGACATTGTTTCTAAGAATATTAGGCTGCTGTGCTGAACAAACTGTCATGCAACATCCAAAGAGAAGCAAAATTATTTTCACCAGGACAAGCAGACACAGTCAGACAGGCGAAAGCAAGCCACACACTCGGCAAAAAGAGTCCTTGAAGCGCTTTCCAAACACAGGAGTAGTAAAAAACAAACAAAACGCCTGTCAGTTATGGTTAGTCATGGACCATGGACTTAAATCTTATATTTGAAAACAGAAAACAACATAAAAGAAAAACACCAACTCCCCACTTTGGTGGAGGCTGCCCTCCATCCCGAAGACGACTGCTCTGCCATGCTCTCAGGTATAATGAACATCCTCTCTCCAGCCCTCTGCCAGGGTCTCAGTTCCAGAGGACGAATGGACTGGACAATCATAATGTACTGGATTCCTCAGCTCAAGGACACCCGTCGCAGCAGAATCCCGCAGAATGAAAGAAACTCATTCCTTCATTCCTCATTGACTAGAGCTATATTCACCATCTTAGCTTATTCCCTCAGTATTGTCTAAGCTAACTTCCTGAATTCTGTTAGTTCTCAGGCACACTGGCGGCTTTTATTAGACTGACATTGAAATTTCCATTTCAAAGCCCTCCTCTTGGTCCTGGCGCGCTTTCGTGGTGTTACATGACAAGACAAATCAAGTCTGGTTATAAATAGCACAAATACTGCTCCTAGGTCAGCAGCACACTACAGGATTTAGGTAGATGCATTTTTCAGGATTTAGGTAGATGCAGTCCACTTTCAGGCTGTAAAAGCTTCATGATGGTACACTATTATGTCCAATAACTGTAAGGGTTTGCTGGAATATAGTTGTGAAAGACTGACGTTGGATGATTAGTTTATGGATGGAGCTCCATCACTCTAGAGAATGCAGTTCCACTGCAGTGCTTGGTAGAGGTGGGCTTTTTAGTCCACAAGCAGACACTTGGCCTCAGGTACAGTGACCTTAGACTCCTGCTCCAGAGCGTCTCATTCGATAAGAGAATGCTTTTCTCAGGAGATTACATGGGTGTGAGTGTGCTCACATGAACACCTGTGTCAGCAATAGGGCCATCTGAACTATCTCACTGGAAACAGCGTCTGCATACTTTTGGACACATAGTGCATGTTTCAGGTCATTATCCAGTGATGGCTAGGGAGTAGCAATAGAGATATGAATGGCATACTGGTACCAAACTGGTCCCAGTTTCTGCTGAACTCTGGAGAGTCTCCTGTTAATATGGTGCTGCTGTGGGTGTTAATTCTTTCTCACACAGCTGCCTTTCCAGACGGTGGATGCTGTTGTATCAGTGGAGGACGGAGCGCCGCTCTGTTGATGACGACATTTGTAGCGACGTTCCTCCCTCATTATAGAACCAGAAACTCCGGACAGTTTAGATCCTGATTTCTCCAGAACACCTCAGTAAAATCACTGCTGAACTTCTACAGCTTCCAATGTGACGTTTTCATTTTATAGAGAGTGGGATCAGTGAGAGTATCGATAAATATCAGTATCAATATCGTTACAGTCCTAAAGTCCCATTCCTAATGCTGGTTTGTTACTTTAAACACTTAGTGTAGCTCTATGATACTTACACTTACAATGTAAAATGTAATTTTTTATTAATATTCTATTTTAAGTCTCACACAGCTGCGTTTCCAAACGGTGGATGCTGGATTGGATCAGTGGAGCAGTTATGATCTCTAACCACCTCCACCCAGCCTGTAATATCTAAAATTCATTTTAATCAATTCTTTATTTTATTCAATTCTGGTTCTCATGATTTCATTTCTTGTTTAACTCATACAATTAATTGTTGTTTTTTAATAAACTTAATATTTAACTTTTGTTGCTTTATTATAATATCATGTATTATATATTATTTAACCTCCTTTTTAGCTGTTTTTAACTATGTTTTTGAGTGCGACTTAAACAAATAACTCTAAAAGCTTGGCTACACTGTAAGTGAGGGTTACCCTCAGTGTATCCCAGACTGAAAATAAAGGTAGATGACTGATATTATGATAGATATTTACACAAAAATCAGGACCCGTTTTAGCTCCTTATCTCTCCAAAAAGAGTCAAAATGAATTAACTGATGAATCTTCAAACATCTTTTCCTGCAGCATCTTTGGCCTCGTTTACACTGTTAGAGTTAATGTGACCCAATTCCGATTTTTTGCTCATATGTGACACAGATCGGATCTGGTCCATGACAGTGTAAAACAGGGAAAAAACGCATTGGACATTCTAAAATTTCGGAGCCACTGCTCCTTGCGAAATCCCGCCGTAATATTCTTCCACCAATCCTGAGATCTCTCACGCACCCAGACCTTCCTCTGAATAAACATGGCCGTAATAACTGAAGAATACACACAGCCTTTTTCTTCTTCTCCGCCTCATGGTGTTTTTTGGCGAATTTGCATATATGCTTAACGCTAAGCATATTTCACGTTCGTCCATCTTGGCTAGTGTGTGCTGAAATGTAAATGGTGTAACGACCCCCCTTGGTCTAGCAAGTGTAAACAAGCGAAACGGATATGGGTAACAATTAAAAAAACGTGTAAACAGAAAAATCGCATAGAGGCAATAAATCAGAACTGAGCATCAAGACCTGCAGCGTAAATGAGGCCTTTATTTCTTTCACGAAATCATGGAGAGTGGGAGAGTCAGTAGAATTGTCCTAGTTCCTAGCTAATATCCTTTCTTCCAACATGTTTCACATTTTGACTTTAGACTATGATCAGTGTCTCTTTACTCTGCTACAGTGCATGAGATTTAGTCTCATAACTTCAGGAGCTATTTTTGTATTTTCCATCAACCTGTAACCTGGCCTGGTCTTGGCTAACCAAGTAACCATGGCAACACGCCCGTGTGATGGTAAAAACTGATTAACCATCGGTTAAAGCCTTTCATGTAAATCTTTCACCTCCACCGCAGAAATCGTAGCAAAATATCATCACAGGCATTATATTACTCCCACAGGACTCATACCTGACCTTTAGAACATTAATAATACATTTACTACAACTAACAAAGACTGTTTTCATAGAAACAGTTCCACGGGTGCTGGCGGGCGCAAGGCTGTGCGGGGGAGAGGCTGAGAATGTGGGCGGAGCCATCTGCTGCTTCTGTTTTTACAAAAAAAAAAAAAAAAACCCCAACAAACAAACAAACAATCTTCTGCAGACTCATTTTGTACCATTTTTCCGTGTCATAGTAAAGAGAGCGACAGTAGCACTGCTCAGCTCAAGGTCGCGGCATCTCAAAGAAAATGCTTCAGCAGGCCTGTTCCTATTCTAACACGCGATACAATACGATGTAGAGTTCTCTTCACTTAGTCTTACATGCTAGGACCCAGATCCAACAAACCAACACTGAAGAACGAGTGCAGACCCGTCTGACCGACAGCTAAAGGTCCCTTCCAGTTTTTACAAAAAAAACAACAAACAAACACAATCATCTGTAAAGTGTCCTTGAGCTCTGGAAAGGTGCTATAGACAAATTATTATTATTTATATTATTAATATTATTGTTATTATTATTATTATTAGACCCATTTAAAATAATCTTCTGAGTTCGTACCATTTTTCAGCATCATCGTAAAGAGAGCGAGGGAACGGTCACACTGCTCAGCTCAAGGTTGCGGCGTCTGAAAGAAAATACTTCAGCAGGACAGTTTCTATTCTAACACGCAATACAATACGATGTAGAGTTCTCTTCCCTTAGTTTCACACTCTAGGGTGCAGACCCAACAAACCAATGCTGAAGAACGAGTGCAGACCCGTCTGACCGACAGCTAAAGGTCACTTCCAGAAAATTTCCCCCGAACAGAGTGTAAAAGCTGAAGCTGCTGGGCGGAATGTGCCTGTGTGAAAAATAAAAGCTCTGTAGAACAGGAGTCACCAACACGGTGCCAGGGAACACACGAGTCGCCCGCGGACCTGTCCCAAATACAGCACAACGCACCAGTGAGCAGCGACGAACCTTTCATTTTATCCTGTTGCTGTTCTTTTTTAATCACACTTGACTTTATCTACATTTGAAAAAAAGAAGCATTTAAACTTTTATTGTACGTGAAGTTTAGATACAATTAGGTAAAATCTATTCTAATGTATCATACTGAGAGCCCTTCGTATCAGTACCTGTGAAGTTGCTCTCAGTTTCTAAAAGGTTGGTGACCCCTGCTCTAGAAGCTACCGATTTACATCCAAAGTAAATATATCTGACTGTCTTATAAAGTGAGGTAAAGTGAAGAAGCCCCTTAAAGTCACAGCACAGCACACAGAGTGAACAGTGAGAAATTATTTATGTATTTAACCCATTTAAACTGTTTAACCCATTCACCAAGTGAGGCAAAGTGCTGCCAGCATTTGCGAGGTCCCAGGGGGTACCTCAGTGGTGCCAACTAGGGCTGGGCGATTTGGCCTAAAATCTAAATCTCGATTAATTTTAACTCGATTATGATTAATGAACGATTATTCTATTTATTTATTTATTTGCCTTCATAGTTCATTGAACTTTCAGTGAAATATGTTCACATATTACAAGTGAGAGATTTTTGAATAAAGGGTGCATTACCTGATTTTAAAATAGTTGAAGGAATCTACTATCTATGATTATTTATTGAAAATCTATGTTGAACAACTGAAATAAAGCACGCATTGCCTAAACTGAACAGTCACTTTGTTATAATAATAAAAAAGTGAAAATAAATGACTTGATTTTCAATGTTTTTCTTATTAAATTTAGTGACTCCACACATGGTGGTGTGTTTTTAAAGGGAAAGTAATTGAAATAATCAACCTGGAAATGTCGATTTTGATTACTTTTCGATTAATTGCCCTAGTGCCAACATTAAGGGGATTCAAAACTAAAATCTACTGATCGCTGGGGCAACTCGGTAACATCAGGGCACCATCAGCCCCAAACTTCAGTACTTAATTTAAGTCCAGAATGTAAAAGTGAAAGTAATCCACTGTGCAGTTTCTTATTATGTGAAATATTCTCACCATGTACAATATTACTAATAGTATACTGATCTCAATTTAAGCAGTTACAGACCCCTAACCACTATTTTTCTTACTAGTAAATCACTTAGCACTAAGTTATTAATCTATATTATTGATACCCCAGCATTTTATGTATATAGTGAGTTTATTTTATATTTTTCGTACATACTTGTGTTTTCAGTTGGTCTTTATTTCGCATAGTTCTTGTCTCTGTCTGTCTGTGCACTTACATAAGCAGTTTCCCTCGGGATCAATAAAGTTTTCTGATTCTGATTCATGAGCTTGGCACTGGGCTACTTTGTGAATATAAGATTGAATTTTCTGGAAGATTATGCATACGCTAGAGTGCCGGACCCCCTTTTAAATATGAATGGAAGACTGAGGAACAGTGAAGAGGTGGTGGGGTACAGAACATTTCCCACAGGAAACAAAGCAGAGGTGGAAATGTATAGGCTGTTTCATTTGAATGAAGAGGAGCTGCAATTTTACTCCTTACTTCAACTGTTTTAACTGAATGAATATTAATGAACGTTTAAAAATGAATGTTCATTAAATAGTTAAATAAAACCTGTATGTTCATTACTATAAGACAACGTATAGAGCAGGGGTGGGCAAACTACAGGCCGCGGGCCACGTCCAGGCAGTTGGGCTTTTTTTTATCCCGCCCGCCGAAGATCGGTGTCTCATCCGTGTCTCGGGGGCGGGACCGAGCACACAGTATAATTTACTCAAATTAGGTTCGCATTCGCGTTGTGAATCCCACACACTCCAGTGCGGATGGCCGAGAAGTTCGGTTCTTTCAGAGAGACGCTCTTTTGGCTCGATTCCCAAAGAAGAGTCGATTCTTTAAGCTCCCAAAGGGCTCTTAGTTTATAATCACCTGTAGCCTCATATATAACAGGATAACTTGGCAAATATGCTGCTGTGTGTTGATAAATCCTTTTATTGTTTTGCAGTTGCTCTTAGATTGTTTTACAGTTCACCTGTTTATCAATTAATGGATTTAATATTTTTCTTATTGATTTTTCTTATTATAATGTTTGTGATTGACACAGTTCTATGTATTCAGTTGTCAGTCTTTAACAAAAAAAAAACATTTTATTGGATTATTATCCTCATCGACCTACACCAAAATTAATGCCGTGTACACAAATATTTACTGAATATTCTTATACTTCTGATTATCAGGAGTAGCTAATCAAAATGTAAAAAAAATTTACAGTGGGAGAAAATTAATATTGAGCATAATTAAGTTATCATCGGTTCGGCCCTCAAACTCAGATCAGATTTTTCATGTGACCCCTGTGGAAATTAATTGCCCAGCCCTGGTATAGAGAGTACATGGTATAGAGAGTCCATCTGTTTTATTTATGACAAAATTAAATATTTTATCGAAGGAAATACAGAAATCATGCAGAATTAGTGCACCAAGGATAGTTGGCGTTCAAAAAGCAGGCTGCTCTGTGCATGCGGTGCCGTGTTCTTGAGTTAGGATTTCAGAATCACAATGGCTTAAATTTGTAGGCCCAGATTTCCATTTGAATCCATGCCACACTGTTACACCTGCACACTGCAGCCTGAACACTGAGACCAGAATACATTTCACCTGCCGAGTTCTTATGTATATGACACATAGTGAATAATGAATAAGCTCACAGCCTTAGTCAACAAATTTCAGCCAAACTACACTTACCACCTCCATGTCAGCTTCTGCAGGCTGTTTGCGATTGTCGTTGTCGCTGTTTTTGTTGGACTCCTTCTCTTTCTGCTCGAAATACTCGAGGAACGACGGCTTGGCTTGCTGCATCGTTTCCTCGCGGTCTGGAAGAAAAACAGAAATCTCAGAATTATGGCTTTGAATCATGATTTGAATCATATTTAAGAAAAAAATGGCTTTCACGGCATCAACCAATAGCTGGGGCCACTTAGTCCCACATATCTGCCCCGGTGCTAATGCTACAGAGAGCATTCTCTGTAGAGGCATCCTGGTGTGGTACGAAAACTGTGCTGCATCAGATCACAATACGCTAAAAAGGACAGTCAGGACTGCTGGAAGATTCTCGTCTCTCTCCAATCTGTTGCAGATATTTACACCACACACTGCATCCAAAAAGTCACCAGCATTGTGGTCGATGCCACACACCCCTCACACACACGCACGTGCATCTCCCTTAGTCTGATAGAAAATTTCGCCACATCAGGTCCTTCAATAACGGGATAGGAACATCTTCATCCCCCAGGACACCAGACTCCTAAATCAGAAATGAATATCAAACTGTACATCACA
>JBBMFX010015047.1:0-12719 GCA_037832545.1 Rhabdalestes septentrionalis | reverse complement strand
TATCCCTCTCTTCCTTATTTATCTCTTCATTCCTCTCTTTCCCTGTCTATCCCTCTCTTCCTTATTTATCTCTTCATCCCCCTCTTTCCCTGTCTATCCCTCTCTTCCTTATTTATCTCTTCATCCCTCTCTTTCCCTCTCTTACTTATTTATACCTCTCTATTCCTTTTTTGCTTATCTATCCCTCCCTATCCTTATCCATCCCACTCTGTCCCTCTCTTCCTTATCTATCTCTTTATCCCTCTCTTTCCCTCACTATCCCTCTCTATCCCTCTCTTCCTTATCTAGCTCTTTATCCCTCTCTTTCCTTCTCTATTCCTCTCTTCCTTATCTAGCTCTTTATCCCCCTCTTTGCTTCTCTATCCCTCTCTTCCTTATCTAGCTCTTTATCCCTCTCTTTGCTTCTCTATCCCTCTCTTCCTTATCTAGCTCTTTATCCCTCTCTTTCCTTCTCTATCCCTCTCTTCCTTATCTAGCTCTTTATCCCTCTCTTTCCCTCTCTATCCCTCTCATCCTTGTTTAGCTCTTTATCCATCACTTTCCCTCTCTATCCCTCTCTATCCTTCTCTATCCATCTCTTTCCCTCTCTATCCCTCTCTAACTCTCTCTATTCCTCTCTTTCCCTCTCAAAACCAATCTATCCATAACTATCCTTATCTATCCCCTCTATTCCTGTTTGTATCCCTGTCTCATTTCCCATCCCTACCCGACACCATATCTATCCCTATTCTCAGCTCTATGCCCATTTCTCTGCCTGTCTCTCTCTCTCTCTGTATTCTCTCCCTGTCCATGTGCAGAGTTACATCCGTTGTGTGTGAGGCTACGGATTTGAAACCTTCAGGTTTACAATAGTTCACATATTAAAATGGACAAACTTTTTACTAACTTATAACTAAAATCCTGTGATCCTGTGACCACCGAAGGATTCCAGGATGATTCCTGTGCACTTAACACAGAAGAAGGTGAGCTACAGACCCTAACTTCACACACAAGTGGTGTAGCAACAAGGTACTTTTAACAAAGTAACATTTCAGGTTTTTAGGAAATAGGGGAAAAAATCTAGAAGCCTTACCTGTATCTGCTGAAACTCCTTCTCCAGACTCTCCCATTCCTGGAGAACCACTGCAAGTTTGGAAGACATTTGGATCTCTCTTGAAACCAGCTGTAAATAAAGATGCTGAAAATGCTGTGAGAGAAATTCACAAGATGATTTTTTAATGGAAAGCCATTCCCAGAGGATGTTTTGCAAAAGAATGCTCTCACTTTTGACTGTGTATTGCAGCCTCATCAGACTCAATCGATTCCCGTGGACTTTTGTTTATGACTTGCAGTGAACTTTGCTTGCTGCAACTTTGCTGAACTTTGGCCCACTTGTGTCCAGGATACATTACATGTTGTAATGATAGATTTTTCTAAAATGGTGATTTTATGACATTTAAACCAGAGCAAAGACAAAGTGTGGTCTGAAGGTTGTAGTTTTAATCACATCTGCTAAATTCCCTGAGGACTAAGTTACTGTGTGTCCTATACATTTTCTCTCTGAGTCTGTTCACCTCCATTGCTGTAATCGACAGTGCTATCAATTGCGCAACAAGAACAGCTGTAAAGTCAAAGTCAGACACAAGACAATTCACTTTAATAGTTAATAGTTGTCCATATATAGAAACTGGGAATAGAATGAACTGGATCGGCAAACTTGATGGCCCACCCAAGAACAGCCTGTTAAATTCTCTTGAATCAAGATTTCCTCTGTGGTTTTAGTATTTTTAAAAGAAAACTACGTCTCATTTCACACAAACTGTGGATGTACATCAGTGTGATTTATTAATTTGCCTGTAATTCAAGCTTCGAATATCACCATGTGCAGCCATCGAGACTAGTGAAGCGAAAATAGTCAGGATCACAATCTCAAACCCTGCACTCCCAAAGACTCGTCTGGGTTCATGTGAGTTTGTAAAACACTCCAGCAGTTCATGCTCTGTACTGATGCTTCTCCACTGCAAGTCAGACTGTGTTTGTTTTCCACTCATGCTTTGTTCTGCATCCTGCCATTTCTATTCAAATCTGCAAGTTCATCCTCCTTACCTCCATACTTGCGGCAGCACTCAGACCATCCAGAGCTCAAGGCCATAAAATAAGCACTTTAGGGTACGAAGATGACCTGTGCCCCAAGAAACAAAAAGAGAGGTACAATATACATCCAAAAAGGTCTGTAAATTAAATCGTAATTATGTGCTGAAGTCCCTGGTGTGGCCCGAACAGGAGAGGAAAATCTGCTGCTGTGGGGAAAACTCCCGACTGATTACATGGACGCAGCGAGGGGAAACAAATATTCACATTTTGTTTTATTTTTTAGCATATCCACTTTAAATTTACACCCATAACAATTTAGATTTTAATTTAGCATTTGACTTAAATAGCATCTAGCCATAAGTAGGAACATACATTTTATTAACAGAACTGAAGTAAAATATAAGGCCTTTATGCAAAGAGTAAGAGGAAAAAGTAAATCCATTTGTTAAATTAGAATCAGATTCAGAAAATGTTATTGATCCTGGAGAAAGTTGCTCAATGGCACTAAACAAATTATTATGTTCTCATACAAATGACATGCGGTGTCATTGTAAAAGATTTTGTCATTTTTCCATTTTATGGTAGCGATCGCTGAAAAGGTCTCGACAGGTCAGGCCTCTGCGTTGTAAACGTAAACGCAAGTATTTAGACAAAGTCAGATGAGACAAAATCATTAACTGAGCTTGTCATGTTCAGAGAAAGAAGAACTGCATGTATGAGCTACAGAGACAGGAATAGAGCAATGCAGAGGGAGATATTAGAGGAGAAATTCATGTTATCGGCTAAAAAAGGGGAGAAACATGACAATGACCCCAAACATCCAACCAACTACAATTAAAATTACTTATCACTGTCTGAACACTATGCTCTGTCTTTCATGCTCCCTCTGACCGGCCTGTAGCTCCACAGCCCCGAACACAACAAGCCGAGATCCAGCGTGAGATCTGAGGTCCAGAGTGAGATCTGAGGTCCAGCGTGAGATCTGAGGTCCAGCGTGAGGTCTGAGGTCCAGCGTGAGGTCTGAGATCCAGCGTGAGGTCTGAGGAGGTCCAGCGTGAGATCTTGGGTCCAGCGTGAGGTCTGAGATCCAGCGTGAGGCCTGAGATCCAGCGGGAGGTTTGAGGAGGTCCAGCGTGAGGTCTGAGGAGATCCAGCGTGAGGTCTGAGGAGGTCCAGCGTGAGATCTGAGGTCCAGCGTGAGGTTTGAGATCCAGCGTGAGGTCTGAGATCCAGCGTGAGATTTAAGATCCAGCGTGAGTTTGGAGACCTCTCTGCCTCAGCCAGCTGGCTCTTCTCAGCAGTTTGTTGTGCAGTAGCTCTGTAAGGTCCGACAGGACAGACACCCCACAGGACCTGCTGTTCTGGAGACGCCCTGTCCCAGCGATCCTTTCAGAGTCACTCTGAATTTTACACTTGTCCATTTTTCCATTTTCCAACACATCAAACTAACGGTTCACCTGATAACTCACCCAACTTTTGATGCAATTGTAAAGAGATAATCAGTTAAAAAACAATCAATTTAGGTTCAAGGTTACTTTATTGTCATCAGCAGCGGTGTACAGCACAAACGTGAGACGAGACAACGTTTCTCCACGGGGCATAGTGCCACATTTAGCAACACTCAACAGAGTGCAGTTTACAACAAACCGAGAGACGATATGTTGTGGCTGATCAGTTTATTATTGGTTGTGTGAAATGTGTTTAATGTTTTATAAATGGAGTCTTGTTAAATATCAGTATATATTCTCCAGAGACCCAGCCCATTCATTTATGCCCTCATTGATTGTATTGTTTACCTGTATCTTCCTTAAGTATTTGGATTTCCCCCATCAAGCCCTATATTGTTCTGTAGAGGACGTCCTGGGTTTTTCAGTGATGTGTCATGTGATGGGTTCGCATGCTGGGAACAAGGACTGCAGTGGCAAGAATTACATGAGGTGCCAAAAATGCATAATGTTCCTCTGCAGAAAAAAGATAACATGCCTCCGGTACTATCACACCTACAGGATGTTCTAGGACTTATGATTCACTGATGAACTAAAATACCTGTTTCGTTGTCTTCGCAAGCAAAAAAAATAATTACAAAAAAAGGAGTTGTAATACACTTTTTTGTTTGGTTATTTTTTATTCGGAGGATTTATGAATATAATATACTGCAAGCCACCAAGTGTGTTTGTGAGAGAGAGAGAAGAGAGAGAGAATCTGCTCTGATTGGTCGAAGAGGGTCGGATTTTTTAGCCAATCAGTGTGGCGGAAATCTCTTTAGGGTCCATCCTATCAGGAAGCGTCTGTCAGAAAACAGCCCTGCGCCAGAGCGGTGTTGTGTCAGAGTCTCCGGGTGTTATGGTGGGCTAGAGGGTTTTTGTTTGTTTATTTGTGCGATTTTGGATGTTTGGGTGTTTGGGTGTTTGGGTGTTTCTTCTGGCCGGGACCAGCCGCTGTGTGTTTGTGGGTATTGGAGTGTGCGGGTGTGTGTGCCGGGGACAGGCGGTGCCGTAGCCGGTGTTTGGTTCTGGACGGGCAGGAGGCCGGGCAGAGCCCCTCCGCAGCAGGTCTCCGGACGTCCGGAACTCTTCAGCCGGTGAGGTTGTGGTGACCCCGGGTCTGCTCTCTGAGACTGTGCCCGGTGTGTTGGGTCTGGTTCTGGCCCGGGCTGCAACATGAGCGCCGCGGTGTGTGTCCTGTCCTCCCTGACCGGGTACGTGCTGACCTCGGCTCTGCTCCTAAAGTGTCCGCTCCTGCTGCACCGGAGGAAGAGGGAAGCGTTCCGCAGCACACATATCTCCCACCGGGGGGGTGAGTCACCTCTCCAGCCCTAAACATCCTCACACCTCTCGGGCGTGCAGAACACACTGCCGGTCTGACCTGTCTGGTCAGAGTGGTATAATGTCCTCCGAGATCTGTAGCCGGTTCATTTGAACTAAAACTTTTAACTCTGAGTAAGTTAGACGAGTGTGGCTTCATAGTATTTCTTCTGAAGCCCTTCCAGGTATTACTGCTGATGCCCTGTTGGACCCTGTGCCCTCAGGTTCAGCGAGACCCTATAGATCTGTTTATCAGAAGGCCAGGGGTCTGATAACATAAACCCAGTGTCTGTGTGGATCCTGGAGGTGCAGTGAACCTATGAGCTTGCTGGCTGAAGTTTGGCTGAGTCATGTTCTTTATCTTTTTCTCCCATGGCTGTAGGGGCCGGAGAGAACCTGGAGAACACAATGGAAGCCTTCAGGCAGTAAGTTTTTTTGTTTTTGTTTTTTTGTACAGTGTGTTTGCAGACCTGTTCAATAAGCCAATCTGCAGGTGGTTAACTGATCTCCACTGCTGTGTGTGTTTGAAGTGCCTCCCTTCTCTGATTAGTTGAACTGTTGCCCCCCCCCCACCACCACCACCCCTACCCCTTTTTTCCATCCCCTCCCATTCCCGCAGCGCTGTGCGGCTTGGCACAGACATGCTGGAGCTGGACTGTCACTTGACCAAGGACGAGCAGGTGGTGGTGCTGCATGACTCCAACCTGAAGAGGTCGACTGGCGTGAGCGCCAACATTTCGGATGTGGCCTACGCTGTGAGTCCGAGAGGAACATCTGATCTGTTCTACCTTCACACTGGCTGTGGCCGTTTGACATTTGCGGTGTGTTCGCTCCAGAGCGGTTGTGAAGCAGTATGGAATTGTGTGTAGTTCAATTGAAAGATGATCTGTGTGTCGAGCTGCATTCCTCAAACAATGGTTGTGTTTTTTTCCCCTCTCAGGACCTTCCACCCTACTTGTGTAAGCTTGGGGTCACTTTCAAGCGAGGTGAGTGTTCCAGCGTTGAGCCTTGGTTCTAATCCCTCTGACGTTTCAGCCGAGTGAAACCTGTAACAGTCCACTGGTGGTTCCAGAATCACTGGGAGTGTTTGGATGCCCAGATAAGCTGTGGCTGCCACACGTGTTCCACTAAAACCGCTGTCAGGATTCTGTGACCTGCAGAGAAAGCAAAATTAGTGAATGCTTTTCTGTGTGGAAGGATATTAAAGGGTTGGGCATTTAAAGTATTTTCCATGTGAATAAACACATTTTAAGTGAAGTGTATTTGATTGTTCTAAAAAGAAAATATTGTATATGATTTGTAATAACTAAGCTACAATTTCAGAAACACTTGCATATGCCAATTATTAAAAACTGAAGCCTTTATGAGTACCTGGTTTAATGAAATGAATGCCATTATTAGTCTGGGCATCTGCAGAAGAGGTCCATCAGGACCATCTAGGCATCCTGGGTACTAAACACACTTGGCTGTGTTTTGTTTTTGGGTTTTTTTGTCATTTTTTCAGTATGTTAGCATTTTTATTTGACAGATATTTTTGTTGAAGACGATATGGATGAATTATTGAAATACTTAACGGGGGATTGTCCAGGTGGATTTTTTTTCACTTTAGTATCTTGGGAGATACTGCCTAACCATACCTTTTCTTTGTTTGTGTTTCTCTGGTGTACAAAATTCAAATAAACATGGAATGTCTTTTATGAGTGTCACATGTCCAAAAATATATGTATACAGCACAAGCCATCATGGGAGTGGCATAGATGAGTGTTGTGGTAGAGATGTGTTTGTGCTGAATCCTTTTCATTTGTCCAAAATATGCTAGCTGAGTAAAATGGATGTGTTTGTCTGTTTCTGCAGAGTGTTTCGTGGAAGGTGGAGAGGACAAACACATTCCGCTGCTGAAAGACGTCTTCGAGGCTTTCCCAACCACCCCAATTAATATTGACATCAAAGTCAATAATGACACACTCATCAAAAAGGTTTGAGCCTAACAGACTCTCTGTCACTGCTCCACCTCAGTGGTATCTGATAAACAAAAGTGTTTCTCAGCTAATGGAAGAGGAAACTTATCTCAGCTCGTGTGGTTTCACATCCCATAAAGGTCTCCGATTTGGTCGTGAAATACGAACGGGAGCATCTGACCGTGTGGGGAAACTCCTCCAACCAGGTCGTTCAGAAGTGTTACAGAGAGGTGAGACGATGTCTGCGTGAGGGTCTTTCCTCTCGTGTGTTGAATTCTGTCCATGCTGCCAGTTACTGCCATGACAGTTTTAGCAGTTTTTTGTTGTTGTTGTCCTCCACGTTTCTTTGCTAGAACCCCAGGATCCCTGTGCTATTCAGCTTGTCCAGGGTTCTGTTGCTGGTGGGGCTTTTCTACACGGGCCTCCTGCCATTTGTACCCCTGAAAGAACAGTTCCTGGAGATCCCCATGCCTTCCATTACTAACAAGTGAGCCATTTTCCATCCTATACATACATGCTGTCCGACCCGAAGGTGTCCAGGTTAGACTCCAGTGCCTGGTCTTGGATTTTGTAATCACTGGCTGGTGGGACATTAGGGGAATAATTAGTTACATCACTTCTTTTGGGGATTTCCAAATCCAGGACCAGCAACTGGATTAAAGGTGCAGTTCTGAAGACCTATGGACTAGATCAGCGTTTCTCAAACCATGGGCCGCGGACCGGTGCCGGTCCGTGATTAGTTTTCTACCGGTCCGCCGAGCCTCGCTTCTGCACCAATCAAAATTCGGGCAGATTCAGCTCTGATCTCAGCGCTGCTGTCCTGCGCGCCCCCTCGACTTCACGCCCCGCCCCCTCGACTTCTCATCCCGCCCCTTGTTTCAGCATTATTATCATTATTATTCACTAAAATTTTCACGAAGACACATGCGTGACGAGAGCTGTCGAAAAATCACAGCGTGTTCAAACTCTGGATTCTTTCTCTCGGAAGCGTCCATCAAATGATTCTTTCCACGCCACGGATCTGTGCGAGACACTTTTTCTTAACAAGGGACAGAAACAGAAAAACTCAGAAAACTCGCCCCGAGCGTCTGCGTCTTCCTCATTTGACCAGTCAGTGGCGAGTAAGTGGACACACTCATCACATTAAAATGTTGATTTCAATTTTTGGTGCCAAATAATCCCTGAGGGTGACTAGACCTGTAATCTAATTTGGGTTCAAAGTCGATCTGCACGTTCAGCACCATTTGCCAGTGTTCAAAAGAGTAGTTAAAAAACAAAAAAGTGAATATATATTAAAAGTGAATATATATAAATAGGTACTTAATAATAATATTAATAATAATATTATTATTATTATTATTATTATTATTATTATTATTATTATTATTATTATTGTTATTACTGTTATTACAATTATAATTATTATAACAACAGACTAATTACTATGTATCTGTAAATGTACTTGACAATAATATATTTATTTGGCAATAATCTAAAATGTAACCAAAGCAGGTCATGTTTTTACATTATTACATACGAATAAGACCTAATCATATTAATACTAAAAGTAATAAGAACAGTAAGGGTTGTGGTGTAATAATAAACAAAAAGATAATAATCATAATAATAATAATAGTAATACTATCTGTATCTAGTAATCTATCTATCTATGCCCTCCACGGGGGGTGTGTTGTGATGTGGTTCATGCAGGGCCGTGCAGCCCCAAAGCCTGACATGACTGGTTCCCAAGACAAATACGTTTGAGGAAGTCAGACATTTTGGTGGAAATCTGGCCAAGAAAGCACTGACAACGTATCTTTAAATGTTCTTGAAAAACATATTTAGGAATAAATGGATACTTGAACAAGAAGTTTGATTTAAGGAATTTAACTGCGAACGTAAAACTATAAATGTTGTCTATTTTTGTTATATTTTTACAGTAATTTTTTTATATTTTAAATTGTGTGTGTGTGTGTGCGAGTTCTCTCTGATATTTTGTGTGTGCCCAAGTTATTTTTTGTTGAGTGCGCGCAAGTTATCTCGTGGTGTGTGTGTGTGTGTGTGTGTGCACACGACATCTCTCCTGTTGTGAGTGCGAGTTCTCTCCTATTGTGTGTGTGTGTGTGTGTGTGTGTGTGTGTGTGTGCGCGCGCGACTTCTCTCGTTGTGTGTTTTTTTTTTATATTCCTCCAGTACCAACACCAGAACTGTTACCGTTAGAGTTTATCCACACTGTGGTCTTTTATAATTAGGCCCCGGGACCGTTGAAGTACCGGGTTCGGTCCCATCCCTAGTCTTCATGCATTGACTTCATAAATTGTGATCAGTTCCTAAGATCGGCAAAGTTTAACGAGTACCAGTCGAGTCATAAAATATGATTATCGACCGGTACCGATTTTTGGCCAATCAATCTGAGCCTCACTTATTACTATTATAACGATTTTATTTATAACAGCCCATTTATAACTAAAGTGAATTTTGCATAATATGTCCCCTTTAAAGTTTAACCATCTAAAATTATATTTGAAGATATTGGAGAATTTTTAGTTCTTTAAATTCACTGTCCCTATATGTGACTGTTTCAATAGCACTTGTGTCCTATTATACACATTCGTAATATTTCTTTATGTTTGTGCTATTCACTTTGTTATAAGCATTTTGGTTAGAGATATAGGCTTGTCCTTACCAAGAAACTCCTATTCTGTAAGTTGCCCCTTAATTTGGCAGCTACCATATGACTGTAGTGGTCATCTTGGGTTTTTGACATCTAAAACTGCTAGTGGTTGCAGTGATTACATTCCATTTGTTTTTAGGGAACAATTCAGTGCATCCTTAAATTTCAGGTTTCACCCAAACATTTGATTTTAGGATTTTAGTATGACAATACTGTAGGCCTGTCGGAAATTAATTGCACGATAATTAAAATGAGGTCCATAATTTTCCGGCCGCGATAATTTTCATTTGTTTGCTTTCCAGCGGACTCCACTGTGATACATTGCTCTCTAGCGCCCCCTCTCGTTTCCTTTAACTTCACAGTTAAAAAAGGGGTCAATGAGAGCGTTCCAAAGACCCCTTGTTTGACGTAATACCCCCCGGGGAACCGGAGTTAATAAGCCGAAGACGATCGTCTTGGACAAAAGTATAGGGACACAAGAATTTAGCACAGCTGGACACATTGCTACTCTTGCGAGATCCTGCCTTAAGCCACACAAAGTCAAAGTATGCTGACTGTCTTACAATGTCTTCCACTCCCAGGGTCATGTGATCTTTAAAAGTCAAGGTTTATGGATCTTTGAAAGGGTGCATTTGCATTATTATGCCATTATCATTACATCAGTAGAAATGGACACAATGACAATATTATCGTTTATCGCAATAATTTCTGGGACAATTTATCGTCCAGCAAAATTTGTTATTGTCACAGACTTACAATACTGTAAAAAATCCACTGTGACTGACAGAAGTGTTTGTGCGGTTGTGGAATATGGAGTAGAGAACCAAGCTGTGTATTGATTCCTGTATTCCTCCTTAGTCCCATTCATATGGATGAAACATGAATGGATTCATGAAATCAGGAGCTAAGAATGGTGCCCTTTCCTTCCCAGTGAAAACACACTCTACTGCTTTATTAAGTTAAGGCCCCGGAAGCTTAGGACTGCAGCGGGTCTGGATCCTGATCCTAAATGTCCACAGTAGGAGGCTGCATTCACTGTTTATTTCACAGTGTGTGTTGGGATTTTGGTGAGTGGACCTGGTTTGGGTACCTGATAACGGTTCTGCTCCTCTTTAGACTCCGAGATCCCAGACGGATGACTCGGACCAAGCGCTTCATCACTTGGCTGGCAGACACGTGAGTTCGAGTCAGAAGTCCCTGTTTATATCAAAATATTTGCCGTAGCAGCAGGTTATTGGCTCAAAGGTCACTCCAGCCACTCTGTTTGATTGCAGTTTTGTGCTCGCAGCAGATAAATGATTCCTTGCTGTTCTCCACAGCCTCCTGATGAGAAAAGCTCTGTTCGATCACCTCACCGCTCGGGGGATACAGGTGGGTCCTAATCAGCATTAATAAGAGAAACCTGGACTCACTCGCCAGTCAAGCTTGTGCAGATGTATGTTTATGTCCAGGGTTCCCACGGGTCAGCGAATTTTAGGAATATCAGGGAATTTTAGGAATATCAGGGAATTTTAGGAATATCAGGGAATTTCAGGAAAGGCATTTCCAGACGGGCAAAGTCGGGAGTTTGATCATTTGGGTGCCCAGTCAGGGAATTATCATGGAATTTTTGTTTAATAGAATATAGTGCAGTAGCCAAAACCTGATGTGTGTTTACGCCCCTGTGTTCCCTGTGAGTGTTTCTGTTTTACTCAAAACTTCTCCTGCTCTAAAACAATGAATAATGCAAATTCTTTGCAAAGTCTTGTGTCCACATTTGTCCTTACACTTGCTAACTTGCCAAACGTGCCAGGCAAGTGTGCATTTCAAGATATTTGGTTGAAAATGAAGAATTTGAGGACTGGTACACTCAAAGACAGAAAAGCAAAATGCAAAGTCTGTAAACTGGTCAGACTTCTCTCCAGTATGGGAGAGTTCCACCTCTTCTCGACTTCCATCACTGCGCTTCTCCAGTCGTCCACATCGAGCAGCTTTACAGCAGATAGAGCTGTTTTGTTCAGAATGACCCCATTTCCCAGCCATGTCTAGATAAACGTGCGCGTAGAGGATATCAGCGATGGAGTTGTGAGGTTTTGTTCCATTCAACACACCGAGCCGCCTGTATTCAACAACAGTGGCGTAAATGCAGTTTTAAATTCTAGAACCCCTTTAAATGCCCTTTTCTGCGCAGCATCCAGATGTTCTATTTACATTACTTTATAGGGGAGACATCGTGGTAAAGTCGGGGAATTTTAAATCTGACTTTAGGTTGGGAACCCTTCGTGTATAAAATGACTGAAAATTATTTGGCTTCCTCAGAAGCGTGTGTGTGCTTTTTGACCACAGGTGTATGTGTGGGTGCTGAACGATGAGGAGGATTTCAAACGTGCCTTTGACCTCGGAGCCACAGGCGTGATGACGGACTATCCCACCAAGCTGAAGGACTTCTTGGAGAGGAACGGCCTCCCCAAACCCAAATGACCTGCTGCTGGAGAGCAGGGGTCTGGCTCCTCCCACCCCCCTTTTCTGCGTGGTGTTGTCAGAGTGTGCTGCTGTGTTGAGTTCACGTGTGTGTGTGTGAGGTAAACAAAGAGGCAGCTACCGGTGTCACGACCACTTTATTATAGAATGGACACAGAAGCACCTTATCAGCTGTCTCCAACCACCCAATAATCTTCATTTACAGCAAAACCAGAGTGCTGTAATAACGGTGCTCTTTGTTTTACAGGTGGTGTAGTTCAGATCCTTGTTTGCAGCAGTATTCTTATTATTGATGTTCTCTTTAAAGATGCATTATGTAGATAATTTAATTGAAGCTCTGGGGGGGAAAACACAATTAAAAATGGTGGTTATTTTAAAATTATGTTGTGACAAACTACTTTTGTAGGGATATTGACTGTGCTGGAGGTTGTAATGTCCTGGGTATCTGTGTACCCTCAGTGGGCCTTTTGTGTAATACCAGTCGTACAAACCAGTAACATAGTGCAGGACTGAAGAGCAGCACGGGAGTAAGAAGCGTGTCTGGGTTTACAAATGAATGCTTTTATCCACGAGCAATTTTGTAAAAATATGTCAAGCAACATAGTGTATTTTTTTCCCACTTCTGGCACATTTAAAAGTATTTATTTGCCTGAATTAAATGATTTTGTCACTTTCTTGAAGGCATTAAAACTGTCCAGCTGTCATTATTCAGGGCTAAAGCCGCTCCTGTGGGTTTGGAGTGGTGAACAG
>JBBMFX010015028.1:0-12720 GCA_037832545.1 Rhabdalestes septentrionalis | reverse complement strand
CACACACACAGACAAAAAAAAATCAAGAAAAATGTATTGTATTGGATAATAAATGCCCCTAATATTAATCACATCCACGTTTGTATTCAAATTAAATCTCTTTCTTGTTTTGTTAAATCAGATGCAGGTCCGACATGTTCATCCACTGTCTTTTTGCTGTATCTTTTTTAGTTACAGCACTGTGTGTGAAAAGAACCTGATTCTTCCGCATGGCCGGTGAGGTGTGTTGGAGCGGTGAGGTTCTTACACAAATTAATGATACACGATTGTGCCCTAAAACAAACACACAAAAGATATTCACCTTAAAAGTGGGGCTACAACTGGGTTCAAGTGTACTGATATGTTTATTTACACTCTCTTTTAGTTTATTCCTGGGTTTGCACTAATAGGATGAAAAGTAAACCTTTCAAGAAATATGTATTGCAAGAAAAATGTCATGAATATTAATCACATCAAATTAAATCTCTTTCTTGTTTTGTTAAATCAGATGCAGGTCTGACATGATAACCCACTGGGATTGACTGGGATTTCCGCTGTGAATGAAATAAATGAAATGCCCTAAATCACACACTACAAAAATAGTCAGTATTCAGATCCTTCTCCAGCTGTAAAACAAACACACACAACTAAATACATGAGACATCATGATGTTTTTCTTTGTTTTTCATAACTAACAAATCTAAAATGTATGAAATAGGCTGCAGTTTCATGAAGGGCCCTCAGCTTACTGGGAGGTATACACTGTATTTTCAAAAATACAAAGGCAGCTGGAGTAGCTGAACATGACCCTAATATTTGGCTGGATTTATTTAAGACACGCAGTGTTAGTCTGTGGAGATTTCTGATGGGATAGATCACATTTAGGATGAGTTGGAAGGATTCCTGAGATCCAGAACTGATCCAACATTAGCACCTGACCTATCTAAAGCAGTTCAGACCTCACAGTAAGGGTCCAGCCTTCCTAGAAGAGTAGATACTCTTCTAGAGGGGGGAAATCTCCCACATACATGTGCACAATTCACCTGATAAAAAAAAAAATGCTAGTGCCCATACTCTTTTGGAGGTATAGTGTGTGTAGGAGTAACTGTGTAGCTGTTTTTCTGGAAGAGTAGAAGGATCCTTTATGTGCTTCACAAGTAAAGGATAAAAAACTTCCTTTTACTGTAAGTAGCAGGACTTCATTTACTTTTATTTTAAAGCATTGCCATTGGTCCCTAAAAATATATATAAACATTTAACAAGGGTTTCGTGTGATTCGACGATAGGAGAAATGAATGGAATCGGGTCATCTAATGCACAAACTCTATGGTCCAGCAAGTCCAAAGCCTTTTTTATGCTGTAATCCACCTATAGAGCACCAAGCATACTTCCTTTTTAGATTAAAATCAGGTTTCCAACTTTACAACAGTCCTTGCACACCCATAAATTTGGACTGGAGAAGTCAGGTCAAGACAAAATTTATTTTATAAAGCACCTTTTAAACAACGAATGTTGATCAAGGTGTTGTACAGATCAATACAGGAGAGGAACAAAACCTCCAATCATATATTTACAATAAAACACAGTACAAGGGACATGAAATTATAATCCCGCCTTAAATTAAAATACATAAGGAAAAAAAAGATACATTTTCCAAAGCCTTAGAAAGAAAACACAGCAGATTAAAGCAGATTAAAAAACATCCAAACGTCTGAGCAGACCTAATGATTTTAGCAACGCCCCTGGGATCAGCTGCCGCTTTACTGTTCAGTGTATATTTTTACACAAAAAATATCTAAAAAGAGAATAACTGAGCCGAACACACAGCCATTCCTGGGCTGAAGGCAGCGGTTCTCAAACCTGAGGCCCCATTTACCCTCTATCCATATACGGATCTAAACCATGACCCTCCCCCAGCATGAGGGTTCCTGCACTGCAATCCAGCTTTTTTTAGACCTGAGCTGAACACTCTGCAATTCCTGTGTTTCTCAAAAAATCATTTATCCTCAAAATGCCTCTCTGGAAAGCAGTGCCTAAAACTTTTTCCCAGTTCGACCTACCTGCACTTGTTAACCTGCTGGCCTACTTCAGGCATGACTTGTTTCTGACCACAGATCCCACGTTAAGTGGTTGCTCTGCCATGCGCTGGCTTAAATGCTTTTGAAAGTACATCCTGTCACTAAACCCTGGAGTGCTGTGTGTGAAATAGGAGTGGGTTCATCCAAAGGAAATTAAAACACTCTCTCTCAATAGATAAAGGAGCACGCCTGCCATCTGCAGCATTCCCCTTTGTGCTGACCGTCTGTCCCGGATACGGGAGGTGTATCTAATCAAGGCCTCACCGTGCTGCCTTATACATGCAGTATAAATGTTTGCACATGACAGATTCGGGTATGCTGGGTTTACGCAAGCACACACACAAACACACACACACACACATATATATATATGCATATGGATGAATCAGTTATAGCTGCTGCATATGCTGGATTCACACACATATATATGTCAGTTATAGCTGCAAAGGGGAGACAGCTTCATATTGTATCTGAAATCAATGCCATTGAAGTCAGTGTTGGTGTATTGGTATATATGTATATATAGAAAGTAAAAGAGAGAGAGAGAGAAAGAGAGAGACAGATAAATGCATCTTCTCTCTTTCTATTGTTATTTATTATTTTTTATTAATTATTGATTTTTGTATCAATTATTGATGCAGGTTTGACACTTTTGTGATGTGAGGTTGAATCACATTTTCACATGTAATATTAAATAGTTATTACCAATGACTCTAGGCAAAAAATTAGGTTGGACATATAATTTGTTCTTTGTTCATTATCGGACTAAAAGAGGGGCATGTCTATGGGACAATTAGGTCCAAACACTTCATAATAAACATATGAGGTGTGCTATATAGAGCCCTGTTTGGTATTGTGCTTTATGCAGGCAACCCCAGAGGGAAAAAAAAGGACAAGTGCTCCTCACATTACTTACATGGGACTGAAACTTCCAAAGATAAAGTTTTAACTATTAATTTTAGTAGATCAGTCACATGGTCTGCATTCATTATCTCATTCCAGGTCCAACGTGGATCCACCAAAGCTCCATGTAATGTAGTGAGAGGAGCCAATATTCAATTCAGTATAGGGCAATGCTACCAGGCACAAGAATACAATGGAAATTAGCATAAAAAATGACATAAAGTTACATAAAACTCACATAGATGCATGGTTCACAAAGAGGCTAAACATTTTGTTCACCATAACCTTGGCGGTCTCTCTGAACCAGCTGTAAAAAAATGCATAAATTAAGGGATTAAACATCGAGTTCAGGTACGCGAACCACATCAGCACCTCGTACAGCAGGGAGGGTACGGAATGCGCTATGAAAGGGTCGATGACGTTGCACATGAAGAACGGTGTCCAGCAGAAAAGGAAATTTCCGATGACCAGCGCCAGCGTCTTGGTGGCTTTGAAGTCTCGGGCGGATCGCAGAGCTGTGGGGTTGTGAGTGTAGCTGTGAATGAGTTTGGAATGTCTTTGTGCCACGAAAAAAATCCTCCCATACACGGTCACAATGATGAACACAGGCACGAAGAAGAAAACGACAGAATACTCCACCCCGATCTCCTTGGCATGTAGGGCGAAACAACCCCCAACGCAAGCCTTGTGGTAGTCATCCACGTTCT
Organism: Rhabdalestes septentrionalis; assembly: GCA_037832545.1. Lineage (NCBI taxonomy): Eukaryota > Metazoa > Chordata > Actinopteri > Characiformes > Alestidae > Rhabdalestes > Rhabdalestes septentrionalis. The sequence goes on along the minus strand of JBBMFX010015028.1, from coordinate 9,053 downwards.
TCACCTCCAACTCAGACAGTGTAATGGCGAAGCCAAATACTGAGGACAGGCCCCAGCTGGATACAATCATAATGAGGCAGAGCCTTTTGGTCACACGGGTCTGGTAGTGCATGGGGTGGCAGATGGCCAGGTAGCGATCAATGGAGATGAAGGTGAGGTGCCACACTGTGGTGTTACACAGGATAATGTCAGCCATGGAGTGGATGTCACAGAACACCTGGCCGAAGTACCAGCAGGTCTCCAGAGAGCGTATCATGCTGGGGGGCAGCACCAGCCCGCCAAGGAGCAGGCCAGCCACGGACAGGGAGAGGATGAAGTAGTTAGTGGCCGTATGGAGCTGCGGGGAAATCACTATGATGCAGATTACCAGCAGGTTTCCACTAATGATCAGGAAAATTACCGCAGCGAAGAGGAGATAGAGGGGGGCGCGCAGGGCTGGCGAGTAGATTATCCGTAGGCACGATCCGTTCACAGACTCAAAACAAAGGGCCACCCCCTCGACCAATCCCGGCACACCCAGGTTCATTTTGGCAGGATTCTAAAGATGGAAGAGAAACACCACCATGTTTATACAGGCCCTGCATTCAGACAGGAGCTGTCCATACAGTACAGAGTGTATACAAACAGACATATATATATACATATTTTCAAATATATACATTCACAAACACATACGTATGCATACATTTCCCATAACAAATACAGATAAAAGCATTAGCAGCATAAATAAAAAAAACACATTTGTTATCAAAAAAACAAAGGACATTATCAAAAACATCAGAAATTACAAAACAGTGAGAAAGGCATTTTCTTCAGTGTTTTGGTGCAGGTTTTCAGGACCTCACCTGAGAATGGCTTACTGCCTCCTACCCAAAGAGCATATAGATATATATACACACACAGAGAGAAACAGAGAGGTGTGTCTGCTGCCCTATAGTGTCATTTTAAACCTATCAAGCACATATTTTTCCCTCTCATGTGTCCTCTGAAGCACTTGATTGGTGTTTTGACGGTCATGCATGTGATTCCCTAAGACCCACAGGAAAAAAAATATATAATTATATGGAAAATTACACAGGCCTACCATCACAAATAAAAAAAAATGCAAATAAGAATTCTCAAGTTAAAATCAAGAGTTATTTTTCAGCTGCAACAAAGAAATATAAAGAAATATATGACAAGTTTTTAGTAGACCTAGGAACAGGCCTTTGCATTTATATAGTGTGTGTTTGTGTTTTCCCTGTGTCTGAGTGTATTTCCATCAGAAGCACTGGTTTCCTCCTACAGCCCAAAACCTTGCATGCCAAGTGGACTGTACAGGCTAAAATGCCCCCAAAGAGTGTGTGAGTGTGTCTCACCTACCACAGACTAATGAATTGTCCGGCTTGTTTCTCTTTCACCATTTGCCATATAAAGGCTAAGATTGGCATCATCCCCAACACCCTCAACCAACAATACTTTTTTATTTATCAGTGCAAGTGCTCAGCAATCACATCATTGTCCTTTTAGGTTTTATTATATTCTTCTTGAGGGTTTTATGGCTGAATTTGGCTCCTGTTCTCCTACAGTTTTTGTAATATCGCATTGGGGTTCACAGCCAAAACGTCCATTGGTTTCCCCTGCAGTATTCCTGTATGTATTTCTTTTTACTCATTGATCAGGCACGGTGGTATGGTGGACCTTCCGTTGCCTCACAGCAAGAAGGTCCTGGGTTCGACTCCCGGGTTGGGCGCAGGGTCTTTCAGGGTCCTTCGCCCGAAGCAGCTGGGATACGCTCCATAACTGAAAGATTGAATCCACCTTGGGAATTTTTTTTACCCATATGTTTCCAAACACTGGTTTATACATCCACCCAAATCATGCTTTGCATTTTCTTATAGTTTATTTAGTGCGTGTTTTGTCTTAAACTTTTTATTTAATTTTGCTGTTACTTTTTGCTTGATTGGTATGTTGATATTTTCGCAAAGTGGGCATCTATTTTTGTCCACATGACTCTTGACTCAAACATCCCTTTAGTCTTTTGTTGCTGTAGTCAGAGAAGAACAAACAGAACCGAGATGAGAGTGTATTTTTTTTGTTCAGCCTGTTTTTCTCCCATATTTGTATTGAAGTATTGCTTCACGGGTCAGACCGAAGGAAATCAGGAGCCGTGTGCAGTTTCCAGTGGCAAAACAACCAAGTGCACTTGACAAATGCTGGCCTTTGTATCAGTATCTGAGTGTCAATATTAAACATCTGCGTCTCATTGTGTGCATGTGTGTGAGTGTGTTTGCACAGGTCGTGATTCTGTGCTGTCCCCATTCCCGGGCCGACGGGTGGTGATTGCTGGGTATCACAGCAATGTTTGCGCTGTTTGGAAGAATCAGATCTGCACACAAGCAGCATATCATGCTATCTGACGCACGATTTTTTGCATATAAACAAACATGACTAAAGGAAATTATCGATGGTCGTGTCTTTTTAAATCCTCAACTGGCGCCACAGCCAGGTGGCCTCATAGCTAGTAGGAAGGAACAAGAGATAGATATAGAGAAAGAGAGACAGAGAGACAGAGAGAGAGAAAAAATTGACATGAAAGGGACCTGTGCACTGTTACAAGACGTTTATACCAAGGGCCCTCCCTTAAGGCCTTTTTCGGACATAACCCATGTATGGAATATCTTTGTGTACAGCAATATTCCCGGAGGACATGCATGCAGCCAGAAATAGGATGAACTTTATACTCGAATTTGACGGAACAGCTTGGAGATGGGTGTGTGAACACTGAGCATACGAAAGTCTTTCTGTATTTTTAAACAATAACTGCATGTGCAAGAGCAGTTGGCCACAATTTCTCCTTCGGTGACAGGAAACCCAAAGATGGACAAAACAAACATCTCGGACTTCAGCGCGCTCGATCTTCCGGACACGCCCTTCTGTTACGACTCTGTCAACGGTTCCTGTCGGAGGCTCCTGAGGCCTCTGGACGTGCAGGTATTCATGTTCGCGGGCATGACGCTGGCCATCCTGGTGACGGTGGCAGGGAATCTACTGGTCATCATCTCGATTGCGCACTTCAAGCAGCTCCACACGCCGACCAACCACCTCATCCTCTCGTTGGCCGTGTGCGATTTCCTGCTGGGCGCATTCGTCATGCCGCTGAGCGCGGCGCGGTCTGTGCACGGCTGCTGGTACCTCGCTGAGATCACGTGCAAGCTGCACACGGGCACGGACATCATGCTGAGCACGGCCTCCATCTTCCACCTGGTATGCGTGTCGGCTGAGCGCTTCTGTGCCGTGTGCAGCCCGCTGATGTACCGCTCGCGCGTTCGCTCCACCACCATCCTCTGCATGGTCTCCATCAGCTGGCTCATCTCCGCCACCTTCGCCTACACCATTGTCTTCGCCGAGCTCAACCTCATAGGTGCCGAGGCCTTCTATGAGTCCAACGTGCGCTGCGTGGGTGGCTGCCACGTGTTCTTCAGCCGCAGCTCAGCCGTGGTCACCTCCATGGTTTCCTTCTTCATCCCCGGCTTGATCATGTTCGCCATCTACTCCAGAATCTATGTCGTCGCCAGGAGCCAGGCCAGGTCCATCGACTTCCTCACGAACCAGCTGAGGGTGGCCGGCGACAGGCCGGGGGAACTCAGAAATCGCACTCGGAAGGGAACAATGACCCTCGCTGTCGTGGTTGGGGTCTTCCTCATCTGCTGGACCCCCTTTTTCCTCTGCAACATGATAGACCCTTTCGTTGACTTCAGCATACCGTCAGCACTGACCGATGCCCTCGTGTGGTTTGGGTATTTGAACTCAGCTCTGAATCCCTTTATCTATGCTTTCCTGTATCCCTGTTTCCGGAAAGCTTTGAATGTTATCATAAGTGGGGAGGTTTTCCAAAGAAATAGCTGCCGAATACAGCTGTACTCATGACTGGGGAGGATGTGCATCACCTAAAGAAGTGACTTGCTTCAGCATCCAGTAAGTCCTGGGATAAACTGGACCTGGGCACCTCAATGCAAGACTTGTCCTGGACAGTTATGGGGAAGCAACAGTGTTGTTTTCTGGTCAAGTCTGTTCTTCTGTCATTTTCAAGATAATATTGTGTCCTTCCATTAACATCAGGACAGTACATACAGAGTTTTGTACGCACAATTTTAAGCTGGAGACTGGCAAGAATGCATGAAGTGTCACATTCCAACTATACAGCTTTTCTGAACTGAGCCGTAAAAGGCCCATTTCATGTAAAAATGACTTTTACTGTAGGGTTCCGTTCATAAGGCTACATATGCATTTTATGATGACTGACATAAACCTCCATTAGTATTTATGAAGCCTTATTCCGAAAAATATGTCATAAAAATGCTGCTTAGTTGTCTTTGCAGCTCAAAATTAGTTAAACTCAATGTGTAAATGTGTGTTGGTCAGTTTTTATAAATGGCTTATATAGTTGCCATGCAGCGTTATGAATGCTGCCCTGTAGTAAAATGTTTCCATTTTCTTTGTTTTCTTTTGTTTGTCTTGTTTAATAATTGAGGTTAAACATAAGCTTTAAATATTACATTGTCTTAATATACCATTTACACCTCACTAATGTAGGTCTGAATTTATCTGCGAAACTTGCCTGGTTGGTATTTACAGTTTTAATGATGTTACAGGACAGCCAATCAGAGAAGAGCACAATATGTCAAGGGCTTAAAAAGATTAGGGCTGTTTCTTGGTGTATATAAGCAAATAAATGTCATAAGAGGAACTAATAAAATATAAAATAATGTACCTGGATTGGACGTTATTGTCCGTAAATATGAGATGGAGAAGTGGGAGAAGAAGGAGGCGTGTGGAAAAGCCTGTGAGTAGAAACAACCAGGGACAGTTCCCCAAAGCCAATACTGTGTTCAGGCCACTGACAATAGTAATATTCTGTATATATTAGATCAGCTCATGGGTTACAACCTCTAGTGTCAGTACAGAGGTACCCTTGAGCTAGGTAGAGTTGGAGGTCTTGCTCAAAAAACCCAGTGGTGGTATCCTGACGGTAAGATTTAAAGAAATGACCTGTTGGTCTAGAGGAAAGTATCCTAACCAACAGGCCACCAACACCTTAAAGGTACCGTCCACACAGAGTACAGTGTTGGTTCACGCATGATTATAAGGGGCCACTTTACATTATATTGTATTATATTAGATTATATGATATTAGACAGAAATAAGGGAGAAAGGAGTCTGTGACCTTTAGTGCACCAGGTATGGACCCCTGCTGCTCCCTAGTGGTCAGAGAGAGCAGATGCAGGCGGGGGTGGGATAAAGGGGTTTATTTGCTCTGGTGCAGAATCCAGCTCACAAAAACTTGAAAGGCTCAGGTTGGTGAAAATTGAGTGACCTGATGACCCTAATCTTTTATTAAATATGTTTTTACCCCAACCAAAACATGTCATACAGTATGTGACTGTGACCTGACACATCATCACACAATAAACAAAGATGTACTGCTGGAAATTCCCTGTATTGCCCACATCCACTAAAGTATTGGGGACAGAAATTACAACTCCCATACAGCTATGAAACTTACACAGAAGCGACTGCTCACATGAAAGACCTTTGAAGATTAGTCCCACAGACTATACAATCTAATTATATAGTACAAAAACTGTACACTATACAAATACTATATTACAACAAATGTGTGTGTGTGTGTGTGTGTGTGTGTGTGTGTGTGTGTGTGTGTGTGTGTGTTTACATATGCATCTATAATCCCCCTCCTCAACAGTGATCTTCTGTCAGCATCACACACATGGGCCTAATTATCACAACCTGCAACATCCTATGGCCTCTAATATATTCATTATTTACTTTTTAAATTTATATTTACACATTACATGAACTCATGACTTCTAGGTCCAGAAGCAGGTATCCTACCTACTTGCCCAGAGGCAAGTAACACAACCACACACTGGTTTAACTGGGTTAAATGCATAGAAAATTTTTCACATTGTTCACGTGGTGTGCGGTGGTGCGTTCACGCATGACTATATAGGGGCCATTTATATATATATATATATATAGAATAGAATAGAATAGAATAGAATAGAATAGAATATTATATTATAATAAGGAAATAAGGGAGAAATAAATCAGTTGCTTTTACTGCACCAGGTTCGCCGATTTGGGCCTTTGCTGCCACCTAGTGGTCAGAGTGAGCAGCTACAGGTCGGAGAGCGAGAAGGAAGGGTTGAGTAACACTTGAAATGAACTGATGACCATTATCTTTTTTGAATATGTTTTCCCCCAACCTAAAAATGTCATACAGTACGTGACAGTGACCTGACGCATCATAACACAATAAACTGCAGTCCTGGGGACAGAAATTACAACTCCCAATCAACTATGGGAGACAGGGGCGACTGCACACTTTGCAAGGCCTTAAAATGTATACCAGGCCCAATATAAGATAAGTGAAGATTATATGTATACACCCACATATATATATCAACTATTTGCCCAACTAATAAGTTTTTACTCCTTTTATTTGATATTTATACACAATTTGAAAACGGCCATGACATTATGTTAAAATGGCACAAACTCATGGATAGAAGTAGTCCAAAATTTTTCATAATAATAAAACCTCTTTTCAACCATACTTACATTATCTTAGTCAAGATGATCTTATCATTGTCCAGTAAGCTATTTTGTAAATATAAGATTTTTATTCCGTAATTGAATGTAAATAGGAGCACTGACTTTGTTGGGACCTAAACAAGTAAAATCATTATTATTATTAATTTAAAATCTTTTTAATGGGGAGGCATTACTTTTTTGACCCAGGGCCCAAAATATCCCACATATACCGCAGGCCTGATCTGATTTAAATAAATAATCAGTAGTTAATTAAATTAAAAAAATCAGAACAAACTGACCTCTGTATGTCATTGGGATGTGCATCATGCTAGCACTGTATATAGCAAAGTGAGGTTGCTATGGAAATGAAACACAATATGTCCTTTTTCTTGTCAGTGCTTGTTTACACCGTATGAGGACTTTTGGGTTTTATAAGGTTTTTGCTTCGACGACAACATTGAGAGGCCTTTATTAGTTTAGTTTTGTTAGTAAACATGACAAATTAAATGAAGGTTTTATGGTTTATTTGCCACTAATGAGTGCTTCTGTGTACTATGGTGTTGTAGAGTTTGGCCTGAGGCCCGAGGTTCAGATGTAACTCCATGACGGATGTCGTCAGGGCCATTAGCGCAGTAAACAGGATTAGGTGTGAAGACACCAGGATGTTGTGTGAAGAACTTTCACACCTTTGATTGGCCTAATTCCTGGGAGGGCCTATTAAGTGAGAGGTGATATTCAGCCTCATTGGAAACAAATGCAAACATTACATCATTATTTGTGCACTTTATTACACATTAAGACTGTTAGTCACACTGTTAGTTTCAACCCCCCCCCCCCCCCCCAAACTCCACACACACACACAATGCTCCCACAGTGGTCTCTACTTCATATGAAGGCCATCAACCTTTTTAGTAGCTACCAGGCCAATTTATGCCAGTGGTAGTACATATGGTGAAGTGTGCTGAACAATCACCACTTGTAGTGAATGAGTGTAGAGTGTAGAGATTTTTGGTACAACAGTGATGGCACATTGCCTCTGATACAGTGTGATAGAGTTCCCCAACCACAGGGCCACAATCTCGGTCACATGACGTGGTACATCAAAAATAAAGCTCACCATCTAAAAAAAATGAGTAAAAAAACCGAACACACTTTTTTAAATTTTTAGTTGTATTTAGTTGTATCCGTGAAAATATCTTTTTAACTGGTCAATGGTGCAAAAAAGGTTTGGGGCCACTACTGTACAACATACAGACGAGTTAGCGAGAGTCGTACACAGCCAGAAACCACACGAGGAAGTCTGTTAACATTGACAAGTGGCCTAGTGGGTAGGCTGCCTGTCTCTGGACCAAGAGGTCATGGGTTTGAATCCTACTTTCAGCACCTCCACTGGTCCAGGGAGACTGCCCCCTGTAGTTTTGGATGAAAAGCATCTTCTTTTTTACTGTAAAGGTGGTGCAGGAGATACTATATTGTAGCATGATGTGAATGCAGACCAGCAGAATGAGAGGGGAGCGGCACAGTACCAGGCCTAGTGGCGACACAAACACTCGCTCTGACGCTGATTCACTATAGTGTTCAGAGTTGACGAAGTATGTGCTGCAGGGACACAGAAGGTAAGAGTCCAGCACAGCAGCCCAGTAGGCCTGAAGAGTGGATCATACATAAAACATCTGTTGTGTTTTATATTTTGGCACCCCTGCTTGAATTATGATTGTTCTGCTGGTGGAAGTGTAAATGATGAAACATCGTATACAGGCTGTTAAGCACCCAAAGTAACAAATAAAGACATGCATTAGTGCATAAATGAATAAAGGTGCACCATTTTGGCTGGGGCAAGTGCAAAAGTGACACACTACACACACTGTAAATATGTTAAATTCAGCAAATGGGAAAAGAAACTGAACTAAAATGTGCTGGACAGTTTCAGCCTTGAGGATCTGCAGTTGCCTGTGGACAGCACCAGGGTGCACAAGGCCAAAGTGTATTTGTGTGCTAAGAAAAGTTACAGACGTGAGTACAGCAGCAGTTATGGGTGAATTTTCCAAACACTGTTCAGGTTTGGACCAAAACTTAATGCAAAGGTGTACGACAAGTCATCCAGAACTTCCTAATTATCATGTCATAATCAGCTAATTTAGCATTTCACTCCTGAGTTAGTCTAGGCTCCTGACCTGTATGAGGAAGACCCATAGTCCGGTGTTGCTGACTATAAAAAGAGAGATTTCTTTACTAATTTACACAGTGCATTCTTTAATCGCCTTTCATCCCTTGAACAACGACACTATAGATGATTTAATAACTACAACTTAATATCTCATATCACACAGATTAAAATGATATGAAGTTTGTGTACAGTAATACAAACAGTGTGCCATTTTATGATTGACAGTAAAGGTTGAATGTGAAATTCGATGAGGTAATGTATGTCTTTGCAATGCCTAAGAGGCCAGTTATTG
>JBBMFX010015017.1:0-12720 GCA_037832545.1 Rhabdalestes septentrionalis | reverse complement strand
CTAAAAATCTTCGTTTGTGTTCTGCTGAAGAAACAACGTCACCTACATATTGGATGCCCTGGGGGTAAGCAAATAAAAATCAAATGTTCATTTTTGAGTGAACTGTCCCTTTAATAAATTACTGGAAGGTAGCGGACTGTTGCACAATCCAAAAGGTCCGCTCTGATGCAGACAATGTTGTAGGCACTCTGGAGACCTAATTCGAAGATGTAAGATAATGGCACCAGAGAGGGCATCCAGGGTGGTATTAGTGAGTGGAAGGGGGTGATGGTTCTTGATGGTTATTTTGTTGAGCTCCCTCAGCAGTGTATTGCTCTATGGCTTCCTGCACACTGGCCACGAGAGCAGAGGTGGCCGTAAGGTGGTACCGTGCCTGGCAGGAGGTCAATGGCTATGGTGTGGAGTCAATGTGATTGTAATTTAACATCACATTTTTTACTAAAAACCCCCACCAGGTCATTGTATGGGACATAAATGGCCTCCTGGTTGATGTCGGGGCAGTGGCATAACAACATAGTCATGGGCCCAGGTGCAAAAATTTGACCCGGCCCTTATACTGTTTAAAATTTATCCGGAGGATGTTTTAGCTCTGATACAAGCAATACACATTAAGGGTGACTACAGTCCTCTCTGCAAATAACCAGAAGCACAGAGGCAGTTTATATAGATTGCAATTCAGTGGCAGAGCTAGAATTTTTTACATGGCCAGGGGGTGGCCACTGCTATTTCAGGAGGTCCACACACACACACACACTGTACTCAAAGTTGAAATAATAAATTAAGGAATTCAAACAGTTCATTTGGAAAAACAATGCTGAGTTCATTAACAAAAATATTTGTATAAAGAAAAAACAACCAAACAAAAAATACTGCAATTACACATAGCAGACCTCAAACAGAGTTTACTGTCATCAACTGATCCCAGGTCTGTTTAAAACAACATAAATCTGCGGTTCTGATGAGAACTGGCAGAACATTTCACGAATTCATCCATGCTGAGGGAGCGTGCGCACACACGCACACACACACCACAGGCGGAAGGTAGACACTTTTTATGCTCTCACACACACGCACACCACCCGTGCAGTTTAAAGACAGACACTGCTCGTGCCAGGAGGCGGACCACCGGAGACCGGGACCCATGACGTCACTGAGATCACCGGACCGCCGCTCTGGCCAAATTCAGATATTATTTGTCGCATACAGTGTCACACATGGAACAACATGCAATGAAATGCTTACTGCAACGCCCGAACTTAAAAAACAGTAAAGAAAAATAGTACGAAGGCCAACAGCATCAGGAAATAACATTTTGGGGTGGCCCGGACACCCCTCTGGCTCTGCCACTGTTGCAATTATAAATACAAAAATACTGTACTACGTCCGTGCTGCTGTAATTTCTGCAGCAAGATTTCACATCTTGGGCCGAAGGTGCTTCACGGCAGCTACGCGTTTTCGCTCCGCACCCTTTTTACTGGAGCTTTCTGCAAACCGCTGCGGTTGGATTTTTAATGCTGAGGTTTTATTTTAAGGAGGCGGGTTTGGGGTAATGACGGGCCCCGAGAGATCACCCGTGTGCAACTGTACCTGCTGAACCTGCTATAGTTACGCCACTGTGTCGGGGGCTTCAGACTCCCCTCATGCATGTCCCATCTGTTGCCTGGAGACTGAGCCCCTGACAGGTCAGCCCCCATTGGAGGATCTTTTGGAGGGTCCAGGAGATGATGGGGTTGTGTTAAAGGAGCCAGGGGGATGGGTGGCCAATGGTGGTGATGAGAAGCTGGATCTTTCCTTGGTGCTGGTCAGTGATGAGTGTTATAGGTGCGGTCTGGTGATGGGGCTGGTGGCCAGGGACTGACCGTCAATGGCACTGACGGTGATGGGCTGGGTTAGTGCCTCTAGCACCCAGTTGGGCAGCAAAAGTGCAGTCAATAAAGTTCCCGGCCACCTCCCAATCAATGAAGACCCATTCGTGGCCCAACTGGACATGGGCCTATATATTTAGGCAGGAAACTGTTGGAATAATGGACGAGTTCCTCCTACTACTCACCGGAACTGGCCGTTTCCAGGCAGGAGAGGGGAAACTGTGTAACGGTGGCTGGGAGAACCACAGTTGGCACAGAGGCCTTCTTGGTATCATCTGCCCCTCTCCACTGGGGTCAACTGGCTGGCACTGACTCAGATGTGTTCATGCTTCTGGGCCGGAGTGTCATGGGCGGCAGGGTCCAATGGGCAGGCTTCAGACGGAAGCTCATGTGTTGGTCCATGCACAGACATAATTGTATTAGGTCTTCCAGGTTAATGGGGATCACACGTCCGGCAAGTTCATCTTGCATGCAAAAACCCAACCCTTCATAAAAGGCTGTCGGGAGAGGGGGCTAGACCACCAAGGTCTGGATTTTGGCTCACCTAATGGGCCCCCTGCCGCAAATGGTAGAGAGGGGAGTGAGTCTCCGCCTTTCTGTCCAGATGTTGGAAGACACCCCTGAGCCAAGATATGAGCAAGAAGAGTCTTGGTTTGGACCTCAGGACTGCCTTGGCCCACTACGCTGCCTGCCTGCTAAGGCGAGAGATAAAAAGTGTGTGGCGGTTTTGGACCGTGGTGTATCTGCTAGGTTCATTGGCCAAAGGAGACGTGAGGGGAGATCGGGCTTAACCTTGGTGGCTAGCTCTGGTTGAACCTGATTCAGAGCCACAAACTGCTGCCGGAGTGGTGAGTAGCCTACCGCAGCCCTGCGACCTCCTATTTCAAGCTATTTCAAGCTAAGTCAGCTGGGTTCACAGAGGGATAATTCATTCTGTCACAATCTGGCAGAACTGTTAGCCCAGTGTAGCAGAAAAATTCCAGGTGCGGATTGAAGTGAGAGAGTTGTTAAACCACAGTAGTAGAGGAGAGTAGAGGCTTCCACTGCAAACCTGCTTTCTCATTCACACACACAGTAAAAAAAGTAGGCTGGATTACTCATAGTACCAGCTGAAATGAGACAAGTAGGGTTGGGCTGGGGCTTGAGCAACAGTGACACACCTCTTTATTGTCACGTGACTGGAATGCGTGACATGTTTTTACTCATTTAAGGAAATCTGGTTTATCTTGTCTTTTTTTAGCTAATCAAAATGCAGCTGCCAAGCTTTTAGCATGCAAACTCGTCACACATCACTCCTGTTTTCTATTGTATATTGGCTCCTGGTTAAATTTAGAATCCATCTTAAAATCAGTATATATAAGACCTTCTGTCACAGGGTTACCTCTCTATTTTACACACCAGATTAAAGACACATGGCGATCAAGGCTTTCAATCTGTCAGTCCCAGGCATCTTCTGCCTGAGATGAGATTGGTTGAATCTGCCAGACTGTTTAAATCTGATACACATCTAAATGGCTTTCAGATGAATTCTGCTGTCATTTATGTACTGCTCTGTTATATTGTGCTTTTCTTTTCCAGCACAGCTCTTTGCGACTTTTGTCTGGGAAAGGTGCTAAATACATCAACATTACTCACTTAAATATTTACTGTTACCCTTTCATCCACAGCACCAAACACTGTGCAACAAATATCACTAACCCAAAGAATCTTCTGTTCAGCGCTTTTCCACTGCTTATAAAATGGCCTCAAAAAGGTCATAGGGGTCTATTATTCTATGGGTGTAGATGGCCGTGTCAGTCATTTTTTCCACATGTGCTATCCTATATATGGTTGCACCATTTAAACTTAAGAGAAATACAATTAGAACACAACCTTGGCTTAGTAGAACCACGTGGTCTCAGGGGGCAGTGTGAGAGAGCCGAAACCAAGATAAGTGACACATTCTTATGAGATATTTAGGGTCAGTTTAAGCAACTACGCACAAACTGTTAAAATACAATATTTTTCAGATATTACTGCCAAAATGTTTTACAGGTCTACAGTTTTGTTCAGTACCAAAAACACACTCAATCACATTGATACTGTTATCATTTTCCATTCTATGATTTGTGTGAGTAGTTTTAACATGTTTTTTTGAAAAGATAAATGGTATGAGATAACAGATCTCTCCCTTCTGCTTCATTAAGTCATTTTAACATTATCTTCTTTGCACAGAGATCAGACAGTGTAGGCAAAATGAAAGCTAAAAAATTGTGCCGTGGACGTTTGATTTCTGCAGACCTCCATCAGCCCACATGTTCTAGCAGGAGATTTTTATATGGAAGTAAATAAAAAGTACTAGTCCTTTGTGTACTGACCAAATCACTGCTAATCCTAACCCTAGTATCTAACCCTAACACCTGGCAGTCTATAGTGAACAGAGTATGAGTAGTTAAGAGTCAGTAGAAATAGTTTTTATTGGAGACTATATAAGGAATAGTTTGAAAGTCTCTAGTACACAGCAACAGGAAATTTTGAAAGCAGTTGTCATTGGACAGGCGAGGAGCATGTGGGGAGCCAAAGCAGTTGAGGACATTTCGGAAGGGGCCCCAGTAATTGCAAGTCCAGAATGAGGTGGTGACCTGGAGCACCAATGGTGACTAGTTGGACTAGACAGATGGACAGAGGTTCCCCTCGGGAAAGAAAAAATAAAGTTATAGAAGAAAAGATCGAAATAATGTTATAGAAAAAAAACTGTACAGATTACACAGACATTTTATAAGTTAATACTTTTGCATGCCTAGGTTTTCAGCCCAAACTTAGAAAAACCTACAATATCTAAACCTGAAGCACATGCAGATTTAAATGGATCCTTTTCTTTTTCATAGTGGATGTTAAAATCTTCATCAAGTATTACTTAACCTCTGCGTTCTGCTAAATTCTTGTACTCCCTGCAATGTCTGGCGCACTGGCTCCTGTTATACACCGAACAGTAGCTGGTGCTGTAGCAGCTCATAAGGGTAGCTAAATTCACCTGCCAAATAAGTGAATTACCGAAAACCAAATCACTTTTAACAGGCTTCTCAGTGGATGCTTAAGAGAGTGGGGCAAAACTGTCTGACACATGGATGGGAGGAGGAGAGTGGCGCTCATACACAAGGGAGAGATTTTTGACCGAATCTCCACCCAATCACATTGCTGCAGGTGTGCTACAGAGTCAACAGCCTCCAATCTCCCACAAAGGCAAACGGAGTTTCTAGCAACAAGCCTGACTCTCATGTTCTAGGCCTAATTACATTCCAGATGCATTTCTCAGAAAGCTCAGAAACCTCAGAAACCTCAGAAACCTCAGTCAAAGTCAACACCAACTGCCACTTCAGGCAAATAAAATATTCACTATTACTAGTGTCCAAGACAGATGCTGAACTAAACTTCTCGCAGCAGACAAGGTGCTTAGAGGCCTTTACACTGATATTTTCAGTTCTTACCAGCCTTCCCTGGGTCTGTGGATTGCTGATGTTGATGAGAAAACAAAGTATTTTAATAATGTTCAAAACTCATTAGGATTTCACATTCACAGTACCTGTAGTCTTTGAGCAATATGTTTCTGTCAACTTTACATTTCTATTGGAATATAAAAGACTCTCTATTGTACACTTCTAAGCAATATTTTGCTCTGGCATTAGTGATGGAGCAACAATAATGATGACAATAAAGTGTATGTGAGATACACTTATTTTATTCCCTACTGTAAATATTGCACCAAATTACTTTTGCTGAGCTCTCTGTCTCTCTCCGTCACCACATACAATCCCACGCCACCCTCCCATTGGGTGCCCTTCCCCCCTTTTTATGCACAGATTCATTATTAAAAGTAAGTTGTTGTGGTTTATTATAAATAATCATGGCAGGAATGGTTGTTTTAGTTCTGTTAGTTAGCCAAGCTGCAAGCCAAAATCATCAGCTGGTCTGAGGCCATATTTAAAACTTTCTGGGTGAAAAATGTGTCTGAATGGCAGTATGGTAAGGTAACAAGGTAACCTAGCTAGTGAGTTTTTTGCTGAACAAAATTTTTTCCCTGATCCTCTGAGCAGTTTGTTCCCGCACACCTTGTTTTAGTCTGGCACTGTGGGTGAAAATGTGTTTATTTTTTAGCACATTTTCCCAGTGGTTTTCTAGTGCAAGTGTTTTGCATCACTCATTTACAGCCAAGAGACAACAGTAAGAGACAACAAGTTAATGCCCTCCTCCATGGCTGAGGGGTCAACTTCATCCTGCTGAATGGGTCAGGAGACCCAGTTTGATACTCATATATTAGCAGAAATATTTTTAATACATAATATTTTGGACATCAAACCAATGTTTAGGTGTCTCCAAACATTGGTTTTACTGCAAACCTGAGATCACACTTCACATTTTCTTGTGTAAATACAATCTAGTTTTATTCGTTCTTTGTCCAAGAAATGCATCATGAACTTGTTTCTACATTCATTAAAACTGAATGTAAATACAAATTTCTAAACACAGACAATAAAAGATTCACTTCTTGAACTTATTTCTGCATCATTTCGGCTATCCACTGAATATTTTATTGTATTGTATAAATATAAATAATAATACTGATACATCTCTGCTTATACAAACATAATTAAAAGATTTGGAACAAAGTTACTAATAGCTTTAAAAGGTTTTAAAGTGTGTAGTATTTTCAAAATATATTTTTGTTTAGTTAGTAAGAAAGTCTTTTTTTAGCTGCATCATATTATTCGTTGTCACATGTAAATGAAGACATCTGTTACTTTATATCGGTGTGAAGTTTAACCTCACTAAACAGCAGTGCTTATTGTAATAAGGTCAATATTAGATCATAATCTAAATTACCCAAACCACATTTTAAACTATGGTCAAAGATCAAAGGCAAAACTATGATTAATATTTAGAATGTTCTAAACTGTACTAGTGGTTGGAAAAGAAATCAATCAGGTTTTGTCAGTGGTCCCTTTCATAACGTTTAAATATTTGAGCCAGCTAAACAGCCAGCACAGCGTCTTTTCGCTGAGCCGGTTTTCACAAACAACGAGAACAAAAGGGAGGGCGGGGTGTTCCCTGGGCACTTAAATACATGGAGAAACACATATCTTCTCAAACCCAGTTTAAACACCCTCGATCATCATGAAGCTGGCTATCCTAGTCTCCATATCTTTACTTCTTTGTTGGTCTGGTGAGTATTCATCTAATTTTGAGAGACTTATGCCACCTAATAGTGAATACTGAAATTATTTTGGTCTCTTTTTTCAGTATACCTTAATATTGCTGACAGAAATCTTTATATACTTCAACATTAAAACCACTGGCAGATGAAGTGAATATGTGAATATGTATCTCAGTGGCACGAATCAAGGGGTGGAATAACTCAAGCAGCAAGTGAACAGTGAATTCTTGGAGTTTGTATTGGAAGTACGAAAAAGGTGTAAAGATCTGAGAGACTTTGATAGGGGGCAGACACCAAAAGTGGTCCAAGGAAGGGTCATGGGTGCCAAAGACTCACAGATGGGGAATTAAGGCTTACCCGTCTGGTCTGATACCACAGGGGAGCTACAAGAACACAAATTCGTGATAAATCTGACTATGATAAAAAGGTCACGGAACAAACAGTGAATAACAACTTGCTGCGTATGGGAATACCCGACTACAGACGAGTCTTAGCGCTTATCCTGACCATTGTCCTTGGCTGAAAAGAGAACTGACCAAACAAAGCTGCTGAATCTCAGACAATCAGAGTTTTCTTTATCTCTGTGTTAGGTCATGTTTAGTGTTGGGCTGTGTCAGACATGTTTATTCAGTTCAGTGCAAAGTAAGTTACTTGAATTGTTAATAAAGTGTTAAATCAATACATTAGCTGAGAAATCTTTAGTCAATGGACAGTTTTATCAAACCAAAATGGTGAATGTTTTTTTTTCCATTAAACCTTCAAACAAGTTTCCCAAGGTTTTCATTGTGCTGATTCATGACAGGCTATCTGATACTTTGTTGGGTCTTGCAAACAAGGTACAAGAATGAATGCTCAGCTGCATTCTTTGGACTCTAACCTGTCTACATGATTTGTTCGAAAAGGAAACAATTGCACATTTCCTTGTTTGCTTCTCATGAATTCTATTTCTTTTTTACAGCTTTCATTACAGCAGATCAACTTACTGAGGTAATCAAACAAACTCATCAATGTTAATAAAATGTTTTGTATTTTTACATGATACATAAATGCATAGAAAATTAGAAAATGGTTTGCTTTAATTTGCTTGCTTAGTAAAATATTCCTTTGTCCAATTTCTTACAGCTTAACTGTGGCCAGTATACAGACCTTTGCACCCGTGAGTATGACCCAGTTTGTGGTAACAATGGGATAACCTACTCAAATGAATGTGTTTTCTGTGTGGAAAACAAGTAAGTCTGCAAGAATTTTCATTTTAATTAAATAAATAAATACAAACATAATATAATCAATAAATAAATAATGAACACATCCAAAAATAGCAAGGGAGTGAATGAATGAATGTTTGATAAAGACAATTTTAGTATGATAATATGCACACATAATGCCAGGAAAGTATGTTTGTGAAATTAAGAAACATTTTGCACACTTAAATGCCAGAAGAGTTCAAACAATTTGCAATAAAAGCAGTTATTAAATTTTAGTTCATATTTTGGTGTAAAATCTGTAAAATTTGTATTTTTTCCATGCACAGGAACCAAAACTGGAGCATTACCATGGTTAAAAAAGGAGAGTGTCAGTCTTCATGAGCTTATCACACGTAGGAGCTGCATTGGAACTTTAAAACTCTACTAGTCACATATTTTCCTATGGCTGTTAAGTTTTGTCTGATCTTCTAAATTGTAATTTCACATCATAATAAAATTAAGATCAAGCATTAAATTTGTCTTGTTTCTTTAGTTAATTTCCTTTTAAACAAAATCTGAATAATTTACATTTTACAACAAAAATGGTGCAGTGAACTGGAGAAATTAGGTGTTTCACCATAAAAATTAATATTTTAATCCCACCCCATATCCAAAATTTATGACATGATAAAAAAGCAATAATTTGCAAATAATATAAGCTTATGTTCAACTGAAATAAGAAAAAAGACAACATGGTCATTTTGAGTTTGACGCCAAAAAAGCATAGAGTGGGAGATGAAATTATGAAATGTCTCACGACTAAATGGTTTAATTGGCAACAGGTCAGTAACATGACTGGATGTTTAAGGAGCGTCCTATAGAGACAGAGGCTCTCAGATATGGAGAGGGTCAAACTCAGTGATAAATCGGAGAGTCAGAGAGAAAGTCTGTGACATCAAGGCTAAGGAGGCTGAAAAGGGATGAACTGCAGAGAAACAAAGAAAATGTTTGAATGCGATCAGTCATCCTTAACCATACATGGCTTGGTAGGAGCCAATGTGTTCATGCCCCTCTTGGTGAGCCAGTCTCAGGCAGTGAGTCAGAAGATTGCTAGTTTGGTAATACATTTTTTCTTGAACACAAATTTTAAGACCCATGACCTTTATATTCAAAGTGTGTAAGTTTGAGAATGTAAATCTAATTTGTAATTGTTATTTTGGCATTAGAGAAGTTTAGTCATTTTAAGCCAGTTTGTGTGTGCTTTCATAAGATTATTTTAAACCCCCCCACATGGTCTACTGTAGGGGTGTGCAAAGCAGCCACAATTTGCATCTGTAAGTGTATGGAAGCAGAGTGTCTACTCTGGAACACAAACATGTGACCGGGGGGAAATAATGAGAAAACAATTTGGACAAATACTTTTTAAAATATTTGTATTCGGGAACCCGAATACAATACTCTTTTTCTATTACTAAACATTCTGCAAAAAACATGACATTCTCTGTCACACTCAACTGCACAATTATTTTTACTGTATATTAATTGCACATATTTATTGCATTCTTGAATGTTTTGCACATATAACTTCATTTGGCACATATCTGCTGCCTGAATACAGTACAGGTCAATACTGTATATACCGTGAATGTAGCAATTGTCAATTTAATACATTTATTTCAGGGTGCCTTTCAAAAGCCCAAGGTCACCTTACATACAGAAAAAACAGACAATAAAAACAACATATTACAATAAGTTAAAACAGCAAAGCAGCATGTAAAATCTGAATGTAAAGAAAGTAGACCGTTTTGAACAGGTGTGTTTTGAGCTCTGACTTAAATGAGGAAAGGGAATCGGTGTTCCTTAAGGCTGGAGGGAGTGAGTTCCAGAGCCGAGGAGCAGAGCGACTGAAAGCTCTGTACCCCATGGTGGTGAGATGGGCAGGGGGAACAATAAGATGAGTGGCAGATGACGACCTGAGAGAGCGGGAAGGAGTGGCAATACGGAGCAAATCACGCAGATGGGGAGGGACTTGATATAGGGCGAAGATTGTCAAAGTTATTAGGATCTGCACCAGGCTTTTTGAGAATTGGAGTAACAGAAGCAGATTTCAAAATGGAGGAACAATTCCAGTGTTAAGGGAAGAGTCACAATCTTTAACTAACACTGTTGGGAGAGGGTCAAGCTGACAGGTGGATGGTTTAGATTTTTGAATGAGATTTGATTAATCAGTTACGGAGGGAAGGGTGAAACTCGAAAGTAACTGACAGGGAGACAGTGAGGTGAACGGGGAGTGTACTACAGAATTAGAAGCTCCTATGGAGTTAAGTTGTCGGTGGATATCAGAGATTTTGTGAATGAAAAGGACAGAGTTGCAAAAATCAGCTGAGTACACATGAGGGGGGAATGAGTCTGGGTGTTTTGTAATTTTACTGAGAAAAGAGAGATTTGGAGTTCCATTCGCTGGAACTGATTAGACTAGAATAGTATGTGGATTTGGCTGAAACAATGCTGTCCTTATAAAGCAAAATATGATCATTATACAGTTCTTTGTGTATAGTGTGTCTGGTTTTCTTGTATAGACGTTCCAGTTGCCGTCCTTTTGCTTTGAGATGGTGCTGAGTTGGAAAATTATACAGATCGTTGTTTGAGTGGTGCAAATGTGTTTAAGAGATTATCCAGGCAGGAAGTAAAATCTCTGGAAAGAGGGTTGTCATTGTCCATGTGGATATTGAATTCACCAACAATTATCATATTAGGAATGAGTACAGAGAGGTAAGTGAGGGGTGCAGAAAAGTTTTTTAAAAAGTCCTTGTTTGGCTCAGGTGGCCGATAAACAAGAAATATGATGGTGGGAGTGGATCCAGGGAGCTGTATTGCGGTGTATTCACATGAGTGGAAGAGTTGAGCTGAGAGAGGGAGGACTTTCGACTTCTTCCCATGAATTATCGCGAGACCACCACCCTTGCAGGTTGACAAATGTAAAGAAACTCAGGTGGAGTGGAGTCATTGAGCGAAACAAAGTCATTAGGTTGTTGCCACGTTTCAGTCAGGTAAAGAAAGTCCAACTTACGCTCAGAGAGGAGATCCTGGATGAGATTCCCCCTAGCCAGTGAGAGAGCGGATGTTTAGTAGACCCAAGTTGACGCTGGAGTTGCCGTGTCTGACAGTGAACATGTGTTTTGTACTGTTAATTAGCCAATTTAGTCAGCTCAGTTAGCTGATTTGATTTTCCACTTTTCATGGTGCGAAATGTGTTCATAATAATGACACTAACATTGTAGAGTGACAGTATAAGTGCCGAAAAGATATGTATTCTCTTTGAGCTCTTCGCTTTATATCTCTACTGCCATGCAACCCCCTTTGTGTCTGTGCTGTTTTAAGCCTCCTGCCACAGACCACCCATGATTAAGCATTTATGTGTAAGCAGAGATGTTTACTTAGGTGAAAAATGCTTAATTCAGCCGAAACTGAGTCAGAAATTTTCACAGTGGTGGATAATGGAACCAGATGTTCGAATCAAAAAGTTCCATCACAGTTAAAAAGTTAAGTTGGTGGCACCAGAACGTAAATGCTGCACCATTAGTGACCACATAAGAGCAACATAACAGCCACTAGTAACCACCGAGCAACATCAGAGCAACTGTGCAATCACACTTCACATTTTCTAATGAATCTAGTTATTTCTGCTATTTAATATGGTAGCATAGTTACAATATTTACACAAACAGGGTTTTAAATTTTGTAGTTCACAAATATGACAGAATGTTCCAAAAGTAATGATCGAATGCACACATGAATCTCTTTCAAATGCTTTCCTAAATACTAGAATTTATGTTCAACATTTAAGATATTTAAGCCATTTATTATACCCCACAGATGGTAAATTTGCATTGTTACATAGAAATTGTAATAATATGATAGAAAACTGTCTATTACAATATATGTAATACAGGGAGTCATCAAGCTATGACACAGATCTGTTCCTTTGACAGTGATTTAATCAAAATTTTGGTGTTACTCAAAACCCACCCTAGTCTAAGTCACTTACCTACCCTAATAGAGTTGTGAAATCATAAAAACACAACTAAGCCACAGAAAAGGATAAGGAAAATTCCCTTCTGCCCATGTAGTCCATAAGTATGACACTAATGGTGTAAGCTGAGTGTGGTGTGAGCGTAGTAAACTCGAAAGGTCATGTGTTGAGACTGTTGTTACCCAAGAACGCCCTATATTCTATTTTATGTAAATACACAGTTCAGACCCTTAAATGCTTTGCAGCAGCAGACACTGAATGATATACAATAGTATGACGCAAGAAAATTGCACATATTGCACATAGTAAAATTGCACCAAAAATATTGCACATGTTGCATGCGAAATATTGCATGGCGCAATTTCACTCAACACTAGGTGAGAAGACCCCAGCCAAAAATAACAGAGGAATGCTTTGCTCAAGAAGAATCAGAAAAGTTTATTACAC
>JBBMFX010014990.1:0-12720 GCA_037832545.1 Rhabdalestes septentrionalis | reverse complement strand
ATATAAATGTACATTTATTTTAGTTACCTGCTTGAAAAATCACACCAGACTCATCATATTTTTGAAAATGGTTGTTAATCTTCTCAATGATCAAGGTTACTGTGCAACAAAATTGCATGTTAATGATGGAAACTTCTCTCCTCAGTGATGCCGTTTGGAGCAGTGAATAGTTCCATAGGTTGTATGTGTCACCGCTCCTGAAAAGGGGGACATTCGTTTTTGTTGTGGCAGATGATGTAGATTTAGCTGAGGACACTGCGGATGGAAAACACACAACACACAGGACAATAACTGCTGTGTACTAGAAAGCCTAATACCTTGGGGAAGCAGTAGCACTAGCCTTACATGTTACTGATGCAGACATTCTTGCTGTGATCTCACATCATACAGCCGTAGTACCATGAGAGAAGCCAAATCAGAGAGAGGGAGCAGCTCCAGACAAGGCAAAGAAGTTCTGTGTTGACAGCGAAGAAAATATATTTAGGTCCATGTGGAGACCATTATGATTTTAATAGTAACATCATTGAAAGTTGAACTACGTCTCCCAGGAAGCTCTGCTTTTTCAGAGTAGGATTAAATACAGCCAGGTCTGGCCATGCTACATGGCAGTATAATATAATCTGTCCTAGGAGTGTGCAGAGCAGCCGCTATTCGTATCTGTATTTGTAATTGTTAAAAGGGAAAATTATTCGTATTTGTATATGTATTTGTGTTCGAGTAAAATTCCCCCCAATCTCCTCCTGAACTTGAGCGTGTGATGGGGGGAGGGGGAGGGGGCGGGAAGTGGCACATCTAAAAGTGAAAGTGATCAATCGGTCATACGTGAACACTCCAGTGCATACAGCGTTAACAGCACGAAATTCCGATTCTGCATTCAAACCCATTCCCCAAGTGAAGCAACAGGCAGCCATGAACTCGGCGCCCGGGGAGCAGCGTGTTGGGACGGTATCTTACTCAGGGAACTGCAGAGGTACCTAGCCGACTGGGGGTCCGACCCACGACTTTCTGATAGCAGAGCGAGTGCCCGAACCACACGAGCGTGTGACGGGGGAGAGGGGTGGGGTTCCCGAATAGAAATATTTTTTAAAGTATTTGTCCGAATACGGTATTCATAAAAAACACGTTATTTGTGCCTTTCCGAATACCGTATTCGTATTCGGCCCACCCCTAATCTGTACATGGTATCCAAATACCACCTGCACAACATCTTACTTTACTGAAACTGCACATTTCGCATTGTCTCCTGTCCTGTCTTTGTTATTGTATATAGATTTAGCTAGTACCTTTTTCTTTAATTGTACTTAACTTTAGTTTATTTATTTGTAATTTCTTGTTTTTAATTTCTTCTGATTATATTTTGATATTCTTATAAATGCACCCTGGAGGGGCTTGGGGTGGAGTGGCATGTCGTTACGCTGTATAATGTTTGTATTGCTATATTGACAATAAATAATCTTGAATCTTGAATCTTGACTGGTAGGAATTCATTTATTGAAAGTCTGTAACCCAGACACATGGAAGAAACTTGAAGAAAGTAACATATATTTGATCATAAATGACATCCACTTTTGTCGCAACTGGTGCATTTATGAAGGTCCACTCTGGCCTCACTGGAACCTCCAAAAATCCCAGTGCATAGCAATGCTTCTTCAAAACTGCTTCTGTACTTTCCAACTTGGAAAGTCACACTTCAGCATTGAAAAAGCAAAGCTACTGACCTGCCTGAACTTTCACCAGCTACAGTCAAGCAAAATCAAGTCCGACCTCTTTTGAAGCAGTGTACAACTTGAGATCCCGGGCTTGTATCCCAGATGAGTTTTTGGCACAAATACGAAATACAGAAAACTGGGATAAAAACTGACTGAATGATATTTTAGTGAGAAAGAAAGTTCAATCTCTGTGCACCCACGAAGACACAAAACAAGATGTTCACATCCGGGATTAAGAGGCTCTGTAACAACGTCTCTGATGCAAATGATGAAAAACGGCAGACGTTTTTTTTGGTAAAGTCAAAGCAAAATGTAGATCAGAAGGATGCAACTGGAAATCGTGGGTTTACTTTGACACCGAGAGCTGACGGATTATTGTTCACTTGAATCGACAAATCAAAGCTCACACATGTCCTTGAAAAAACTGAAATCTGAGGAAAGGAGACAAAAAAGCTCACTGACAGATCCAGAATCCATTGAGGTGAATGCGCGACAGGAATACTGCAGCTCTGGACGGGGTGGTACTAGTCCAGGAGTAATTAGATAAAACCAACAACATTGCTTATATGAGATCTTACATTTAGAAAAATTAGTCATGGCATAGTTTTATTTTTAGGTATTTGCATCTATGTGATTTCATTTAAATAATTCAAATTTTAGAATGTATTTATTCAAATTCCTTAAAATCAACACAAATCTGTTACTTGTGAAAACAATGTAAATGAATCAGTTAAAATATGACGAGCTTTGGATCAAGCAAGATTCATTTAGTAACAATTTATGTGATTGTTTACATCAGGTTTATTTAAAGATAGATAAATCTGACATCGTTTCTTCAAATCACATCGGGTTTATTGGTATTATTACATAAATCTCAGTAATATGCTGCACATAAAGTTTATTGGCCTGTTTCTGTTAAATATATGTAACTCAAATGGATGGAAATTTGATATGCACTTGAAATACATAAATCCTTGGAGATGGGCCAACTATTGCTGTGAGTGTAGCAAGATTTTCTATGGAAGTGGTTTAAATTCTTGTGTTTAAATACAAGCCCAATTCCCTGAAGAGTACAACAAGGTAGATGAGATCAGAGTTTAGCCTCAAGCATATAACCATGGGCATCGTCGCCATTCAACCAGAGGGGGAAGTGTCCCCCTAACATTTCATAATTATTAGTTTGGACCCCCTCCCACATGTTACATAAATAATGGGTACCCTCAGCACTGTTGAATCTTGAATCTTTGGTGAAAGAATCCACTCCACTAAACCGATAGAAGAACACACACCACTGGAAATCCCAGCAGCCTGTCTCTGCACTGACCATTCTCTTCACCTGCATGTGGGGAGTTGGAGGAAAACCTGGAGCGGATTTCCAGTGGTGTGTATTCTTCTATCCGTTAAGTGGAGTGGATTCTTTCACGAAAGATTCAAGATTCAAGATTCAACAGGGGTTTCCAAACACCCTCAGCCCCTAAAAGGACAAGATTTGCATGCACGCAGCAACCCTGCCCCCACCCAAACCCCACCCCCAAATGTTCCCCTCACAATAAAAATGCTTCCTACGCCCCTTCATATAACCATGAGCAGATTCTCCTCCCATGAAGAAGACATAGCCAATTTGACTTGGAATTGGCAGCAAAGACTCTGGATAAGAGCCAAAATTCCCCAAAGCTGGTCACCTTGGCATCTGAGCTCATTACCAGCAATGAAGACACCTTAATAATCAGCCTGTATTTGCTACAAAGCCAAACTCGGCAACTGACTGTTTTCTCTCTTGACACAGTTGTCCTGATTTTGGCATCAGCCAACCATGATTTGTTGCCAAAGAACACTGCAGCCTCCATGGCATCAGGTGTTCCACAGATCCAACCGTTCTGGTATATTCCGGATCCAGAAAAGGCAAAAGCATTACCTGCATGCCATGCAGTGTGCGGCGCGGTAAGATTAGCATAAAGTAGGTACGACTTTGAACAGGATTCAAGAGCTTCTTCGAGACTGGAGATAACTGAGGAGACTCCAGCGTAACTAAGGAGCCACATAAACTCTTGGCTAGGTTTGTGTGTGCTGCCTTCTGCCCCAAAGGGATGCAAATGAGTGACATATCATAGCTGCGATGGCATATTTTCTGCGGAGAATGACAAGCTAGCACTTACGGAGAGTGCCTTGAAACGGCACGCTAATAGGGTTCGTGTTCAAGAGTTTGGAGACGAGCAAGTGCCGAGTACCTTCTGAAAAATGGCTTTTACAAGGATGATACAGGCCAGTTGAGACCTGAAACTTCTTCTTTCAGGTGGGATTTCACCATTTCTGTGATGTCCTTAAAAGCTGCTAGTATGATGCTAGCAGCTTTTAAGGCCATCACAGAAATGGTGAAATCCGACCTAAAAGAAGAAGGTCCAAACAGAGCATGTTCCTGTTTGTCAAGCCAAGTACAATGTCCTGTCCTTTACCTTCCCAGAACACAATGTGGGGAGAGCAAAGATCTGAAAACTGGTTTTCTTCAGTGATGCTGAATGAATGGGATTCTGTCTACAGACAAAAAATGGAAAGATTCGTTTTCATATTTCTAACAATTCCAAAACAACATCAGCTGGTGGAATATTTGCTTTGTTTTTGTTCACACACCATAAGCACTGAGCTAAATTCACAGCCCATCTGTACACACTGCTGCAGAGCTGCCTGGCCCTCTAGATCCTGTCCGCTCTGACTGATGGAGCCAAATGGTGGGTCCAGCTGTGCGTCTTCATGGTAGGCCACCAGCCCCGGCCAGGCCCACCATGACCTCTCCTTTAGGCCCACCACCTCCACCAGGCACGTCTCCAACAGGCCCTTTCTGCCCGGCTGGTGGCTCACTATGGCCCCTCTCCGCTTGGGCCCCGGCCCCAACCAGGTGCGGCCCAGCAAGGCGCTAATCACCTCCATTCATCTCCATCAATGCCACAGCCGCAGATTTCCCCACAGCTGTCAGGAGGACGGAGCGCGGCATGATGGAAGGATGCCGGGGGTAGAAAGAGAGAGAAAGAGAAAGTGAGAGACAGAGAAAGAGAGAGAGACAGAGAGAGAGAAAGAGAGAGAGGGAGAGACAGAATGACAGACAGAGAGAGAGAGAGAGAGAGAAACAGATGGAGAGAGACAGAGAGAGAGAAAGACACAGAGAGAGAGAGAGACAGACAGACAGAGAGAGAGAGAGAGAGAGAGAGAGAAAGAGAGAGAGAGACAGAGAGACCTAGAACCAGAGGAGAAAAACAAAGGAAATGAAGTCACACCATCTGTGAGGATCAGTGTGGAACTTAACATGAGCTGATTTTTTTTTTATTTTTACGTCGGCTACCCAAACTTTTAAAGTGCATTTGCAGACAGCCAGCGGCCGGTAAATAATAGATTGTCTTTGCATGCTTTTGTTTGCTCCGCGGAAAGCGTCGGGACAAGAGCGGGGCCCTGACAGCGTGTAAAACAGAGAGAGAATTGAAGCGCGGTGTTCTGGGAGACTGTTAAACAATGCTTCCCTCAGCAGGGAAGTGGCCACATAATCACTGCAACAGAACTGTGGAAATGTGTGTGTGTATGTGTGGGTGGGTGTTTACACTACGTGACATACACTTCATTAGTGAGGGTATTTAAAATGATTAAAAGGGAGGGCGTAATCTCTGACCTCACTACGGTTCAACTTGAATCTTTAGGAAATGATACCATGATTCAATTGCATTCGAGTCTTTAGGGAATTATTCAAGACTCTTCAGATATCCAACAGTTTGGTTAAATTTTATTCTTTGGGAAATTGCATGGAATTTCAGACATGCAACTATTCAATTGAATTAGATTCTTCTGGCCCGATTCATACCCGATTTTAGGGGAATACACTCAAATATGGCTGTAGTATTGATTTACACTGTGCTGGAATATAGAATGTAAAATATGTAAAACAATATGTATTAACTGTAGTTAAGGATGTATGTAACAACAGTGGAACTACTGTTGATGTATTCACAGTCACAGCTGGATGTTTACCAGTTTTTACTGAAATGTCATAGTGGGACCTCAGGGAAGAAAAAAAAAAATACAAGAAAATTGTAGGCTAGGTGTCCTTTAAAGGCATTAAAAAATAATCACTGATGGATCATATGCAGTTACTAAAAATGGAATTAGACTGATAACACACACACAAACTGTCATTATTTATGGACTTTATAGCTCTCCATAAACTCTAAACGTGACATATTATACCTCTTTAAAAAAAAAGTTATAACAGGTCTATGAGCTACAAAATATGTTTATGAAGTTCTTTGCACAAAACCACTCTTACATAAAGAGTCTCACCAGCTCTATTCATGACAGTTTTAGTCCCTTTCAAAGTGAGCTGTTTAAGGGCCCTGTCACTTTTATGCAAATTTATGCAAATGATGCACATTTACTACATGTGGAAATGGCAGAAAACAGAGGCGCTATCAGGCCTATATGTTGGACTCTAAGTCAGACACAGAGAAAGATGAAGAGGAGCCACCTGAACAAACACCTTCATGAATGCAGTGTAGGGATTTGTGTTGTTTTTTACAGCCAACAACACAACACTTCATGATGACTTGCCTTTGCCTGTAGCCATAGAGCTCAGCTAATTATGCACGTGCTCATAAAACCAGCAGACAAAAATGGCGAATCTTCAACCAATCTAGTGGGTGGAGCTTGAAAGATGGTGGATCTATGCAAATTTCCCTATTCTGACTTCACAATAGGGGAGTCGTCCAAATATCTCGTAGAACCTCATGATTCCTGCCACCAAAACCTTTCAATTGACTCACAGAAAATGGATGGATTTTTTTTTTCACATTTGGAGTGTTTATAGGAGCAGTAGTGGCACAAATGGAAATACAAAACAAATGCAAACAGGTCCTATTATTTGACATGGATTAAGAAATAACTCAAAAACATCACTCCCTGGGCCACCGAAAACGAGACCCATATGTCATGTGCAAATATGCAAATACATCATAATAAATATTTTACACGCTTTACATTGGCAGTTACCTTATAGACTGCTTCACCATAGGCCTACTGCTAACGGTTTATAAATCATAAAAAAATTAGATTATAATGGTTATTAATTAAGTCACTTTGAAACAGAGCATTTATTTATTTTACGATGTTTATGACCTAATCAATAACCATTAATATACCATTAAACCCTTTATAAAACCTTTAGAAGAATGGTCCTGCTGTAAAGTGCCGCAATATAGTGCCTGCTCCTACCAAACCAAACCAAATATATGTAAATATATACACTATGTACATACACACATAATGTATAGGGTATATACTGTATACACATATACACATTGCATACATATACAAATGTTTATATTTATATTTTAGTATTAGTAAAGCATACTTTTTCTTTTATCTTGTGTAGTTTAGCTTTTATTCTATTTTTTGCTGCTTTCACTTTTGTTCTGTCCACTTTCTGCTGAAACACTGCCAATTTCCCACTGTGGGACTAGTAAAGGTTCATGTTATCTTATATTGTTGTATCTTATCTTTGGTATTTTCCTATTTTTTTCCCTGGAAATGTGCACAAACACACACACACAAACACACACACACACACACACACAAACACACACACACACACACAGTGAAAATCTCTGAATCAGTCCAGCTGCCATGCACTCGCTGTGTCCTGCTAAGAGGCTGATGTGAAATGAGAGAATGGATCTTTTAGTCTTTAATTCACACAAAAGCACAACCCTGGCACAGCCTCTGATGACCAGCTGCTTCCGACAGCCACCACAGCCTTCACAGTAGGCCTCACACACACAAACACACACACACACACACTTACAATCATCAGAACTCCACATATTTTTCTCTCTCATACATACAGGACAGCCAGCCAGAAGACCCCCACACCCCCTCTCTTGCGCTCTCTACACAAACAGCACTTACATACATACATACACACTAACAAACATTCTCTCTTCCTCTCATTCAGACCCACATGAACAGTACTGGTCTCTTGTGTAATCTTGGAGTGTGTATTGAAAGGTTGACGAGCTGAGGCTCAGTCAGATGGGAGCTCTCTGAATTTTGGCCTGAATCCAGACCCTCCAATCTCGCCAGTGATGAAGCCAAGGCTAGCTGAGGACTCAAAATTGCCTCCGCTCCGGTCCCAGCGTGGGCCGGACACAGAGGGCCACTGGGGGCCCAGTCCGGGAAAGGGTCAGATCCAGTTCAACCCAACAAAACCAGCGGATGAGCTGGAATTATCATTGGAAAGGGGAGAAGCTAAATTATGATTAAGTCACCACAGTTTTCGGTTGAAAATATTGTTCGGCCGGCATGTGGAGGTTAAGCAAATCTCGGTAGGCCTTTACACAAAATAGACCGTTGAAATTAGAGCTGTCACTATTGATTAGCATCAAGCAATCTGTAAATTAGTCTGATGATTTATCAAGTAATTATACACATTAAACTCCTAAAAGCAAACATGCACTATGCAGTAATGTGATCCTGCTGGTGTGGGTTCATTCGTTTGTAATGTTGCTCAACAAAGCAACTTGGCTGTTAATACCCTCCCCTCATTGTGGACAATCTGCTAAACGTGGCTTTATTATGAGCCCAGAATAAAATGCCCTCGGTGATTAATTAAGAACCTACATTTTAATCAGTCCATTGTTACGTGAGTAATCTTTACAGACCCATTTTGAAATAAAAATGTTGTCTAAAATGTGATGTTTTGGAGAATCTTGTATTGTTATGCCTGTTAGCTTGTGGCTAGTTGTTAGCTTGAGGCTAACTTATTAGCTATTAGCATTAAACTACAACCAATTAGATAAAGCATTATTTTGGACATGATGGAGCACCAATTTTGTTTCGAACATTGTTATTTTTTCATAATTCTAACAGCTCAGATAAACCGAAAGCATGTATTGGTCTATTGATTTCATTTATATAGTGTGTTAATGTAAAATGGATCGTGTATAGATATAGGTGGGTGTATAGAGGAGGTGAGGCAAGGTGATGAACCAATACTCGACCACCCCTACCCTTACTCACACAAACACACACACACACACACACACACACACACACACACACTCAGACACACATACCCAACCCCAAGGCAAGCAGGTCAGAGTTAGACGATATGTCTGGTTCTCACAGACGGTCAATCACACAGTGACATAATAGGCTTTTTCACAGACACATGCTCTCTCTCCCTCTCTCTCTCTTTCTCTCTCTCTCTCTCTCTTCCTCTCTCTCTCTCGGCCGCCCAGCTATCGGATTGATTTCTGTGCTGGAATGTGGATAAATGGCAACAGCACGCATCATAAGAAGACAAAAGTCCCACCGAGTGAACTCCTAAATACATTCAGAGACTGGATGATGTGTAAAAGTAGAAGCTATTAGTGCATGTTAACACATTATGAATGTTTTCTACAATGTGTTACCTATGTCAGGCTTTTCGATCAAAGCGCTTCACAGTTTGGAGATCTCTTTTGTGATCTCTTCATCGAAGGTGACTGAAGCCCGTATTTCCAAAAACCCAAAAAGTATGGCTAGTATATGTGGTAACAAACTGAGGGACACTCAGCTCAAGGCCTGGCGCATTGGAAGCCCCATAAACCACATGTGGCGTCTCGCTCTAATAATGCGATACTCAGCACAGCAAACGTTTAGGCCAAGAGTAAACCATAGGTCAGGCTTTATTGATCCAGGTCCAGCCGTAACTTAGCACAGGACAGGCCATTACCAATGGAAATGATATTGAGCAGAGGCGATGCCGGGGCGGTCACTGCCTGCGCTGGGCGTCGAAGTAAGTGCTGACTCAGACGGAGCTCTGGGAAGCTTTGGTATGGACAGCTTTGGTTCTGTGAAGCCTCTTGGGGATTTGAGTGCATTGCAGAGAGTCAGTCTGTTACTGGGTCTATTTGTGTGGCCAGTTTAATAGAAACACCTTGTAGCTCCTCCTTACTGGTGCAGCCCATCTGTTGATGCAGATAATTGTCCAGATATCATTTAGATGGTGGGCCCTCCTCAACTTTTTACCGCTCTGAAGGTATTTTAGGTTATGGACCACTCTGCACCCAGGAGAGACACTCCCAGTGTCACTCCTGAGCTGAAAGTGCTCCACCACCCAAACTGCATCTGGACAACACACCTGAAAGATTGTGTACGACAACAGATGGGCCACAGCTTGTAAATGAACACATATATTAGACACATAATCTCACAGAGTGGCCAGTAATTGGAAGCACAAGGTAAGTAGATGCCAAATTACAGTGCAACGGCCAAAAGTGTTCACCTGTTAGAAGGCGTCAGGTGAGCAACTGGTCCAGGATCAAAGCAAAACCTGAGATGTCTGAACAGCTGGTGACATTTCTTTACATTTTCCCCTCTTTTTCTCCCTCTCTCCCTCTCTCCCTCTCTCTCTCACTCTCTCAGTGAGGCATCAGATGGCGTGACAGCCGAGCTTGGCCCGTGTCACCTGCTCTCGACGTCCCCTGATTGAATCTGATG
Source organism: Rhabdalestes septentrionalis (assembly GCA_037832545.1). Taxonomy (NCBI): domain Eukaryota; kingdom Metazoa; phylum Chordata; class Actinopteri; order Characiformes; family Alestidae; genus Rhabdalestes; species Rhabdalestes septentrionalis. The sequence continues at coordinate 2,497 of JBBMFX010014990.1, read as the reverse complement.
TCAGACATCCTTAATTGAACCCCAGAACAGAGCAAACAGGCTGTTCCGCCGCACAAAATTAAACAGTAATCTACATACAAATCCGGCAAGGCCTGAAGAGAGGCCATGTCAGACGCTTTCAGGCACAAAAACGCTTAGACTCATCGGCCAATATGTAGAAAGTGTCTCTATATTAGGTGATCCTGGATGAGCAACCTTTTCCGGAGGCATAAGCCCTACCCACAACTGGTCTGGACCTGTTTGTGCAGTGACATAGATTTGGTTCATTCGGGAAATAGCTGCACGTTCCCCAACATGGTTGGAGGAACCGGTAGGAACCACAATCACAGCTCAGAAGCCTTTAAACATAAGTGTTGGCTGGACCTGGGATGTGTGCATTTGGTAGGAAGGCTGTGGCCGCCATCGAATCGTGCCAAGTTACCAAGGCCTGACAACTTGTTGGAACAAAGACAACCATGAGGATTCCTACCTTCTAAACAGCACGTTCTCCACAGTCCGGAGTGCGTCATCACCTCTTCGTTCTTCTTACTGGTCTCGTTTTCGTTGTTAGTCTTTATTTTGCACACTCCTCTCGAGTAGAGCCAGTAGTCCGTGCCGACCGCGATGGTCATGAGACTGAAGGCGGCGAAGGCGCCCACCGTGGTCAGAAGCATCTGAACTCCGCGGTCAAAGAGACCCATGTTGCCGCATTCTATGAAAGGGGGACCCCCTTTCCTCTTGATGTATAGGAAGTAAATATTTGTAAATTTAAGGGACCGAATCAGGCAAGAAAAGGGAGCACCGGAGTGCAGGAGGGCAGGTGGGTTGGAGGGGGAGCTGGGGCGGAAGCGGGGGGCAAAAACTCCAAACTGTGGGTGGGAGGTGAACCCAGCGACCGTGAGAGACAGCTCAAAGGAATAGGAAGACGACTAACTACTTGCCTTTCCGGCCTTATTTCACGAAAACAACGGTGGAGGCTGGAGGGAGCTTAACACCTATACAGAACATAATACTGAGAATTACTAAGAGAAACCTCGGGTTGGGTTCGAAGGCTTGACGTACTGCAGCAGTAATCCTAGTAAGCTATCAAAGACGGAGTGAAGGGTAGGATAATCAATACACGTGATCCTTCCTAAAGCACAACTGGCACACGTCTCGTAAGCTGGCACCTTCCTCTAGCGGGGCCAATGGCTGGCATCAGCCTGTTTCAGAATCCACACTTACGTTCCCAGCCTGACTGGCGTGATGAGGTTTGAGGGGGTGAAGATCCAGATAGACTCCTACAGCTCACAGATCAGTGGTGCAACCCGAACAGCCACGCAGCGCCAGTCGTTAGGAGCGGCGGCCAGCATCGGCTGCGAGGGTGAAACCACCAGATCACACACTTCTGCCCGGCTCTGTGGCTCTGAACATCTATGAAGCTCAATATGGAGAGAGGAAAATAATACGGAGGGATGGCAGGACCCAGGGTGGGAGGCGGGGTGCCAATATATATACCAACAGCCAGCGGATTCAGGAAAAAATAAGAAGAACTGGTATAGCTTTAACAACAAGATAGGACTGATGAACGGAGGGGGTTCAGACTAAATGGATGGTGGGGGGTAACGTGACAAAGATGATCAACGGAGCCACACTGAATCACCGAGGAAATCAGAGCATGGAAATGAAAAAAAATAAATAAAGAGATAACTGAAAATAAACAAAAGCAGAAACAAAAATGACTAGAAATAAAACAAATAAAGACAACCCGGTTAGTTCTCCTTTTTCCTAAAATTGCGGTCCCCTGTTTCCATATGTGGCGTTTTTACTCCGTCGACGCGTTCAGGAGGGGGGGGCAGCGGCCCCGGTCCGCGCGCGCAGGGGCAGCAGCTCCGGGGGGGGCGAGGCGGGCATCAGCGGGGCCGGGCACGGGGGGCTGCGGGCTCCGGTCGGGTTTGGAGCGGTCGTACCGCCTCTCCAGCCGCCGCTGCCGCTTCTCTCGGCCGGGCGCCGCCGCGGAGGGTGCCGACGGTGCCGCGGGAGCTGGTGATGGAGGTGGTGGGGATGCTGCCGGACCCTCGATCGCACCGAGAAGCGCGCGGCCCTCGCGCCATCAACAGCCGCGATGAGGGGTGAGGCGGAGGAGGATGGCGGTGAAGGCGGTGGTCGTGGTGGTCGCGGTGGTCATGGCGGTGCTGCTGCTGGTGATGAAGGAAATCACGACGCGTTTGAGATTTGGAGGAGGAGGAGGAGGAGGGGGGGTGCGCGCAGGGAGGGAGGGAGGGAGTGTGGTGGAGGGAGAGAGAGAGAAAGAGAGAGAGAGAGAGAGAGAGAGAGAGAGAGAGAGAGGGAGCGAGAGAGAGAAAGAAACGAACGAACGAACGAAGAAGAAATAATAATGGATAAAAATGTGGTGAACCGCGCGCGCCTCCCGCCTCTCCGGCTCTTCAGCGCGCTGCTGAGATCCGAGTGGAGAGGAGGAGGGAGGGGGGGTGTAGGAGGAGGAGGGGGCGGGTAAAAAATGGACAGAACGAAAAGG
>JBBMFX010014971.1:0-12721 GCA_037832545.1 Rhabdalestes septentrionalis | reverse complement strand
GAAACTTTGAGAGTGAGGTCATTCAGGAGCTGTGCAAGTTGTATGGGGTGAAGAAAACTCGCACCACACCTCATCATCCACAGGGCAACACACAGTGTGAGCGTTTCAATAGGACCCTTCACGATTTTTTGCGCACTCTGCCACCGGAAAAGAAACACTGTTGGCCTGAACATATGCCAGAAATAGTCTATGCCTATAATGTAACTCCTCATGCCACAACGGGTCACTCACCTTACTACCTCATGTTTGGGGTACACCCGCACCTTCCAGTAGATGCTATGCTAGGTCAGGAACAAGTGCTGGATAGGAAGCAGGACTGGCTAGTGGTCCATCGATTAAGTGACATTCGCCTGTCTCATGTGATCTGAGAGTGAAAGCTGGCGCATTCTGGCTGCCGCTGCTCTTGGATCTCTCGGATGTTTTTTTTTCCGGATATTTTATCTACTTTACAGTCTTCTCTCTCCATATAATGTGGATACAAAAGTTTTTAGTATGGGTAACGTTCGTCTGGATTTCACTGTCTCCGCTGCTGTGCTCAGTGGCATCGATTCTACAATACACATCGCCTGAACTATTCCAGCTTCGACCCCATACTACCCAAGCCCCGGCATCACTGTACCTCCACCAGGTCATCGCTTGTCTGCCTTGTCCCAGATACATTCACAGAGGATCGCGTCAGATGTTCAAGTACGATGATGCTCATTCCATACGCTCATTCTGGTCCACTAACCCCCGATCCACAAAAAAACTTGACAAACAGCTAATCACAGTGTTCTAGCTAACCTAGCCAGGTCTGCTACCACTGTATCTAGTAAGGACAAACTTGTATTTGGATTATTTAACATCAGTTCACTTTCCAACAAGAGTCCTCTTATTTACGAACTTATGGAGGATCGTAAGTTTGACTTTCTATGCTTAGTAGAAACCTGGCAGCAGCCCAATGCCTTTTTTCAATTGAACCAGACATGTCCGCCTGGATTTGTTTACATCTCGCAGCCACGGTCCTCAGGGAGAGGAGGGGGTCTCGCGATACTTCACAAAGCTGAATATAAAGTGACTCCGGTGACACTGGCCACATTTTCGTCATTTGAATCTGTAGCGCTACAAATCAATGGTTCAACTCAAACAATTCTCGTGCTTATTTACCGGCATAAACTAGCATAGACTTTTTAAATGAACTGTCTTCATTGTTATCTTTACTGTGTGTCCAATATCCTTCTGTCATTTTATTGGGTGATTTTAATATTCGTGTGGACACTAATAATACTAATAATACGCTTACAAAGGACTTTTTTTTCATGCTTGGACAGTTTTGGCCGTCAACAATTTGTCAATTTCCCAACTCATTCGCACATGTCCATTCATATAAGAATGCTCTTGCTGCAGCAAAATCAGCTTTTTATTCTAAACAAATTAAGTCCAGTGATAACAGGACTAGATCACTGTATACTACTGTGAATAGTCTTTTAAAACCTCATGATACATTTCCTAGTCACCTTTACTCTACTGCACTTTGTAATGAATTTATGACCTTTTTTAATGACAAAATTAATAATATACATTTGCAACTCCCCTCCACCACAAACACTTAATATGTACACCCACCAGTTATTACTACCACTCCACTTTCCACTCTTTCTTCTTTTGAACTTCCATCTGTAGCTGATATATCTGTACTTATTCGTAACTCTAAACCTTCTACCTGTAAACTTGATCCTATGCCCACACAACTGGTAAAAGCCTGTATGCCCTCTCTTTCTTCAAATATAACTGACATTATTCATTCCTCCCTTACATCTGGTATTGTCCCATCATCCTTAAAAACAGCTGCAATAACTCCCATTCTTAAAAAAAAATGGCACTGATCCCAATATTATCAGTAACTTTCGTCCAATTTCAAATCTTCCATTTATTTCAAAAATTCTTGGAAAAGTAGTTGCACAACAGGTTTACGCTTACCTCAGCAATAATAATATGCTTGAGACATTTCAATCTGGATTTCGCCCTAAACATAGCACAGAGAATGCCTTAGTAAAAGTCACGAATGATCTACTAATGTCTCCTGATTCTGGGCTTTTAACAATCTTGGTCTTACTTGATCTGAGTGCGGCTTTTGACACAGTTTCTCACAGTATTCTCCTCAACCGTCTAGAATCCATTGGCATTACTGGTATTTCGATTGCCTGGTTCACGTCATATCTCACTAACCGGACACAGTTTGTACAACTCAAAAACTATTGCTCTCAGTCATGTCCTGTTACTAGTGGTGTTCCTCAAGGCTCTGTGTTAGGTCCACTTCTTTTTGTAATTTATCTTTTCCCACTTGGTGACCTTTTTTAAAAATTGGGTGTAAATTTTAATTGTTCTGCGGATGACACACAGCTTTATGTATCCACGAAACCAAATACAGTCCTCCCACCCTCATGCCTCTTAGATTGCCTACAAGAAATAAAAGTATAGCTCTCCTCAAACTTTCTCAAACTTAACAGTGACAAGACTGAGGTTCTCCTCATAGGCTCTAAAACTACGCTCTCTAAGTGTAATAAATTTTCCATTATTATTGATGGTTCACAAAGACTCCAACTGGTCCAAAACTAGGCTGCTCGCATTATAACACAGACCCCCCGCATTGAACACATTACCCCTATTCTTCAACAGCTCCACTGGCTCCCTGTTAAATTCCGCATTGACTTTAAGATTCTTCTTCTGATTTTCAAGGCTCTTCATAATCTTTCTCCTCCCTACCTTTCAGATCTCTTACATGTATACATTCCTGGTCGCACACTCAGATCCTCAAATTCTGGTTTACTTGTCGCTCCTCTTGCTCTAGGGTGCCAGAGCTTTTAGTCGTGTTGCCCCTTGTCTCTGGAACTCCCTTCCTGAACACATCCATACTATTAATTCATTTTCTAATTTTAAATCACATTTAAAGACTCATTTGTTTAGATCTGCATTTTCTACATTATATTTGACAGCATCTTTTTATCTTCTTATATTGTTTTATATCTTAGTATTTTATTGTATGTATATCTTTAAATGTATAAATGTTTGTATTTCTTGTTTTTATGAAGTTAGTTTATGTAAGGTGACCTTGAGTGCCATGAAAGGCGCCCATAAATAACATTTATTATTATTATTATCAGGAACGTTTAAAAGAAGCCCACCATAGAGCGAAGTTGTATGTCGAGAAAAAAGCTGAAGAGAGATTCCAGCATGAGCAGAGCAAGGGATGTTTTCCCCCTGTAGCAATAGGTCAGCTAGTTTACCTACGTCACTAGCCACAGGGTAGAAACAAAATTCAAGATGCTTGGGGTCCTACGATATACAGGGTTGTTGAGGTTCAGGGCAGTATGCATACAGTAGAGCCTGTAGAGGGTGGTCAAACAAAGAGAATCCACCAAGCCAAACTTAGACCTTGTGGCCTGTTCCAACACCCAGGAAATCAAGAAGTGATGTTCCCAGTCATATGGCCACCACTCCTACTGAGGTTGCAGTGGAACTCCCAGATCTAGACCTAGAGTATGTGATGTGGAAGAAGCCGCATGCCTGGGTCTGGACCAGATAAAGGGGAGAGAGAGAGATTAAGTCCCTGATGAGGACAGTGAGGTCTCCGAATTTGTGGACCTTAGGGTGTCTGAAGCCATTGCACCTTCTGTTACTGAAATGGTGTCTCAACCAGAGGTACATGCCCCAGCAAAACACAGCAGATCTGATAGGGAAAATAAGGTTACCGCACCCACTCCAGCACCATGCCAGAGTCAGAGAGTAAATGCAGGAGTGCATTCTAATCCCCATCACATCCCTAAGTCAGCATGTAATGCCACAACGTTAAGTCCTGAAGTACTGTCACAGCTGTTGACAAGTGCTGTATACTAATTCTTAAAGATAACTAGCAATGTATAAAATTATGTCTGATATAATTACTTAAATTAAAGAAAACTTAAAAGTAAACTGAAATAATACATCACCACATTTAATGAATAAAGCATTACAAGTTAATGTACACTGTGATGTTTACACTCAAATCTGATATATTTAAATAAGGTGTTATTATTATATTTTCTGGCTGAAATAAAATTCCCAATGTGACTCAAGCACTTCTAGTAAACCAAAATCCAATCATTTACATATTTCATCTGAATATGCATTTAGTGGTTAGCATTGCTTCTATTTCTCTCCCTCTCTGCTGTAGGTTTGAATTACAGATGCAGCTTGAGACAATATACTAAACTTTTATTTTACAATGGCTTTGAATCAATCAATCAGATTTTAGGATTAATGTTCTCATATACAACTACTTATGTAAGTAACAATGTGATTGCATTTGAATTTTATCATTGAACAACAGTACAGATTATACAAGGGTAGTTTATTGCCTAAACCTTCTTCTTCTCTCTCTCTCTCTCTCTCTCTCTCTCTCTCTCTCTCTCTCTCTCTCTCTCTCTCTCTCTCTCTCTCTCTCTCGCTCTCTCTTTTGCTCTCTCTTTTGCTCTCTCTTTTGCTCTCTTTCGTCTCTCTGTTTGTGTGACTTGTCAGTTGGAGTAATTATCTGGAGGTGGTTTGGTACAGTGTGCGCTCTGATTAGAGATGTGCTCCTTCCTGCTCTGTAATACACACCTACTGGCCCCAGATCAGAGAGTTCAGAGCAAAACACACATGCATACACACACATCCACATACAAGCACCTCGTGTCTAGAGCTGGCAGAGTGAGGGTTATCTACTTATGACAGCTTCAATTACTCATCCTGTTAGAAGGCCATTAAAACATGTGAGAAATGAAAGTGAATTTAATTGATTGTTAACCATTGTAGGTCTCTCATTATTACTCAAATATTACCTAATATTGTTTCAATGTAATTACACAATTACTTACTTAGGTAGTACTATACCATACAGCTGGGTACATGTACATGCTAAGAAGAGACAACATTTCTTCATGCAGTGCAAAATATAGCAACATACAACTTTCAACAGTCATCAGAGTGCAAGTTACCACAGACATCAAAAGACAAACAATAAATAAAAAAATAAATGTGGACATTGTGGATGTGTCCAGAATGAAAGTGCTGCACCATATATACACTGCTCAAAAAATAAAGGAAACACTGAAACAACACAATGTAACTCCAAGTCAATCACACTTCTGTGAAATCAAACTGTCTACTTAAGAAGCAATTTTGACTCACAATTAATTTCACATGCTATTGTGCAAATGGAATTGACAACAGTTGGAAATTATAGGCAATTAGCAAGACATCCCCAATCAAGATGTGGTTCTGCAGGTGGTGATCACAGACTATTTCTCAGTTCCTATGATTTCTGGCTGATTTTTTTTTAATGTTGGTGGTGCACTCTAGTGCTAGCATGAGATGGAGCCTACAACCAACACAAGTGGCTCAAATAGTGCAGCTCATTCAGGATGGCACATCAATGCGAGCTGTGGCGGGAAGGTTTGCTGTGCCTGTCAACGTAGGGTCCAGAGCATGGAGGCACTACCAGAAGACAGACCAGTACATCAGGACACGTGGAGGAGGCTGTAGGACGGCAACAACCCAGCAGCTGTACTATAACCTCCGCCTTTGTGCAATGAGGAACAGGAGGAGCACTGCCAGAGCCCTGCAAAGTGACCTCCAGTGGGACACAAATGTGCATATGTCTGCTCACAGCGGGCCACAAATGTACATGGTCAGAAACAGATTATATGAGGGCCCGAAATCCACAGGTGGGGGTTGTGCTTACAGCCCAACACTGTGCAGGATGTTTGCCATTTTCCAGAGAACACCTAGATTGGCAAATTCCACACTGGTGCCCTGTGCTTTTCCCAGATGAAAGCAGGTTCACACTGAGCACATGTGACAGATGTGACAGAGGCAGGAGACACCGTGGAGAATGTTCTGCTGCCTGCAACATCTTCCAGCATGACCTGTTTGGCAGTGAGTTGGTCATGGATTCCTCCTAATGCAAGACAATGCTACATCTCATGTGGCTGGAGTGTGTCAGCAGTTCCTGCAAGATGAAGGCATTGATGCTATGGATTGGCCTGCCCATTCACCACACCTAAATTCCAGAGCGCATCTTGAACATCATGTCTCCCTGCATCCACCAACACCACATTGCACCACTAACTGACCACAGACTGATACTTTTGCCTTCATAATTTTTCTGTGCCTTTTTGTCAGCACATTCAACTATGTAAAGAAAAATTATTTAATAAGAATATTTCATTCATTCAGATCTGGGATGTCTTATTTTTGTGTTCTGTTAATTTTCTTGAGCAATGTACATGTCTTATTATTGCTAATGACTAGAGCTGTAACGACACACCAAACACACGATTCGGTTTGTTTAATGATTTTTGACTCATGATTTGGTTCGTACCACGATTCGTTTGCGGTGGAGGAGAGGAAAAGTTCTGAGGCGCCATTTTGTTTGGAGACATCTTATCTTAACCACAAAATTAGAAACCAATATTCGCTTAAATACCACTTCCTTTCCATTCATACTGAGGACAAGGCTTGGGTGAACCGCACGAGAAGTCGAGTTGAAGGAGTCGACTCATCTCTCTTGGTTCACCGCTCCATTCAAACAAAAGAAACATTCCGCCCAGATGCCTGGAGCCTCAAAACTCGCTCAAAACACAATAAAAACAATTACACAGAGACTCCAGCACAGTTTTATCACAACCCAGCCAGCTTATAGACACTTTTAAGCCCGGTGTTATAACTTACATGTACTCACAGAGAAGCAATTCAGCAAACAAAGGGTCCATCCGTGCTTGTGTTTGTAAATTTGTGGGAGGGCTCCTTGAAACCTTTAGACCCTCAGCTATTGGTTAAAGAAAAGAAATTTACATGACAATCCTCCTATTATGGCAAAAAATCTATGTTTCTGGGCGGGAACTGTATACGGGAAAGAGTTGGAAGGGGTGTGTCTGTGTCGCAATTCACCCTCCTCACACCGCGATGCTGGTTCGTGGACGTGTGTGTCGTGATTTTGGTTTTGTATGGGATATCGTTACAGCCCTAATCATGACAATATGATTTTGCATTGGAAAGTTGCAGATTATAAGGGTGTCTACATTTGCAGTAAACAGAGTAACAGTAAAGTACAGCTGCTAAATGAAAGTCCAGGGTGTACTATGATTAGTATAAAAAGTATGAAGTGTGCTAGTTCACTGAAATGTTCTGATTAACCAGAAACTAGACATTTTGTGCATGTGCGTTCAGAGTCCTGATGTCCTGTAACACGGCTAATGTAATGAAGCTGTAACATAGCCACGCAGAACCAGAAGCTTTGATACCATTTGCCAGATGGTAGCAGGGAGAAAAGCTAGTGTAATGGGTGGGAAAACAATGTTACTGACTATGTTAAAACAGTGAGTTTGGTAAATGTCCTTCGGGGGGCAGAGTGTTTGTGTGAGTGTATTTTGATGTATACTTTGAAACCCACTCCTCTCCCTTAAGGTAGTATATCCTCTCAAAGCAGAGGTGTGTGTGTGTGTGTGTGTGTGTGTGTGTTTCATTGTGTAAATCAGACCTCTCTCCTGGTAAGTTTAGCAGGCAGAAAAATTAATTAAAGAAATGTCTGTTTTTCTTACTTCCTGAGTCAATTATTTTGAGCTCTCTGAACTTACTTAGTGGATCATGTGCAAGTGTTTGTGTGTGTGTGTGTGTGTGTGTGTGTGTGTAAATTAATTGGTGCAGTACCACACCTGGATTTGGTCCTGAGGGGCAGACACAGTTGTCAATGATGAAAAACAAACAGAGCGAGTGCCATTGCCATTAAAGGCTAGAGAGCCAGATGTATGGGAGAAAAATATCAGGGACTTTAATGACACTGGATTCAAATACATAGACGTTCATATGGAATGCAGTTATAACAGCTTCTGTTCTTCTTGGAAAGCTCTCTGCATGATTAAGTTTTTATATGAATTTGTACTGATTCATTCTGTATACTAAAATATTTGTATAAGCATAACCATTTTGCCACTTTGAGCAGAATCAAAAAACACTCCAGTCAAATTCTTCATTCATAAAGACAATAAACTTAAATGATGAGCTGTGAATCATTTTCAAAATACTTCAAATACTTAGTTTCTACTATGACTGTCATACAGAAAATACATCTTGTGCCCAGAGGGAGAGTGGAAGTGGAGAAATGCAACTTGCGGCAAAGGAGTGAAGTTGTCTTTGTGGGTCTTCTGAGCTACACACACAGGCACACACAAACATACACACACACTAACACACTTAAAGACTTCCCCAAAATATTTTTTGGGGGGAGGCAATTAAACATTGTTTCATAGTTTACTATATTTTCATGATGTGGTAAGATATATATTAAAAGCCATTTAACAGAAATTCATGAGAGGAACTGAAATTCAAGACCTGCTAAAAACTGAAGCCAAAAACCTTTTTGGGTTGTTTGTATTTTTGTCACATGCACTGGCTACGTGATGTGTCAAGGTAAAAGGAAATGAGCACGTCATGGTATATAAACAGAAGAGGAAGCTTCCTTACTGCTCTGTCATTGATTTCCACTCGCCTGACCCAGCAGTATTGTTTCAACTCACGTGAGTAAATCTTGCTGCTCAGTTGGGTGTGAAGACAGAGGTGTTATCCCAGCTGCTTAATATCACCGCGGTCGACGGTCGCCACCTTCGTCACAGCCCCATTACTCACCGTACCTGTATCATCCACCACTGCCTTCAAACACACTCCCCCCCCCACCATTGACGCCTTTCACCGTCTCTGCCGTCTGTTCACCACTGCACCTATTCCCATTCACCTGGACTCTGCCACCCGTTCATTGTGAGAGGGGACGTCTCCGATGTGGGCGTAGGAGCCGTTCTCTCCCAACGAGGTCCAGACTAGAAACTGCTCCAGAAAATTTGACTTTAGATTGCCGTGTGAAGATTCTGTGCTGTTACTTCTGGAGTCAATGCCAGTGACAGTGATATTCAGGTTTTGAGGGCAGAAGACAAAGAGCCTGATTAGAGACATGTGGCAAGATATTTTATGCAATTCACTCAGTCTCTGCTCTTTAATGTTTAATGAGATCTAGCCTTGTTAAAGTCTTTTTGCTTTTGCAGAGAATAGAATATGAGACACAATTACACACAATAGCAGATGGGGTGTATGATTTTGTTGAATGTGGTCCAGGGAGAGGCAGAGAACAAAAATGGCTTGCAGACAGATACAAAAAAATACATGCTGAGAACAAAGGAGGCAGAGAAAGAAAGACATTTTTGGGCTGTGGTCAGATAAACGAGGAATGTTGGGAGAATGAAATTTACACTAATTCCGTCTCTTTCAATGATGGTAAGTCACTTACTCAATTTCTGATACAGTCTTGTACATTTTCTTGTGCATTTATTCAGAAACACATTGTTTTCCTATGCATGTTTCACACAGATGCACACAAATTAGCTCCTCCGTGAAACAGAACAGGAATAGGGGGAGGGGCGCACCCAGTGCAGGGGTGCCTAACAGCATGATGATAGGATGTGCACGCATCCTTTACATGAGTACTCCAGTGGAAAAAAAACCTGTGTGCCTCTGTCATTGGGTAGGAGCGGAGCTATGACTTGTGCACGCTGCCGTCACATGCTTACTCCAGTAAAATTTTTTTACAAAAAACACAAGCAAGTGCCTCTCTGTCTCAGTGCCAATGTCAGTAATAGCAGGTCGTTCAAAGGAAAAACACACACACTAACATGTCTGAACATGAGCCAGAGGAAAAGGAGCAGAATTTAGCAAAAATTCTTTTCATTTAAGTCTGGGTCAACAAATAATTTGCACAGGCATTTGAAGACTCAACACCCAATACTGCAGGTCACAGGTTTGAGAGCAGAACAGTGACACTGATGCGTCCATCGCCTCCTCTGCCTCCACATCAAGTGCAACTGCAGTCACAGCAGCCTCTGACCCCACTGGGCCCACCACATCGCCTGGCCAGGCACGACCAAAAAGAAAGCAGGCATCCATCAGTCAATATTTACCTTCTGTCTTGACCCCATAAAGACAGGAGAAGATAGACGAAGAGCTGGCAAAGATGATAGCCACTGACTTCCAGCCTTTCTCAATAGAAGAGGATTCAAAAAATTTCACAGGCGATCAAGAAGCTTTGTGTTGTGGCAACATCAGTTCCCTCTGAGTGTAATGAATACGAGTAGGATCCAAGTCCGTAGAGCAAGAAGGGAAAAAACCAAAGTCCAGAGCAAAAGTAAAAAAACAGAGATCAAACAGCGAGGCAAACAATATAAATCCGTAAGGCAAAAGGGTTAATCCAAGAAGCAGAAAAATGAGTCAAAAACCAGAACTTGGAAAACATGTGAAAAGGCTTGGTATGTAGGCTTGGCTTAGTATACTTCACAATGAAGTAATGTTTAGCAGGGCTATATATACTTCCTTTGCCTAGTATTCAGGTGAACCTGATCTTGGCCTAATTGGTCTGTGTGTAATTCTGGAGCTGAAGCTGGAATCTGGATTGGATGGTATTGTAGTTCCTGACTGTGACTCCACCTCCCATTCTGGGTCAGGCCTTACAGAATCCCCCCCTCCACGGGAGACTGCAGACGACCTAGGACGACCACGACCGCGAGGGGCAGGTCGATCAGGACGGGAACTGTGAAAATCAGCAACGAGGCCAGGATCCGGAACATCATCAGCATCAACCCATGACTGGTCCTCTGGGCCATATCCCTCCCAAGCAAATGAGATATTCCAGACGACCCCCACAACGACGGGAGTCAAGAATCTCATGGACCTGATAAGCTACGTCACCATCCTAATCCAAGGGTGGAGGAGGCTGACGATCCATATTTGGAGGATGCATAGGGCTATACACCACGTGTTTCAGCAATGAGACATGAAAAGTGGGCGAAATGCGATACCTGGGGCGCAACAGAACACGATACGAAACAGGGTTTATTCGTTTTAATACTTTGAAAGGGTCAATAAACAGGGGTGAAAGTTTCTTTGAAGGAAGCCTCAACTTCAGATCCCTGGTAGAAAGCTATTCTCTTATTCCAGGTCGAAACAGAGGAGTAGGTCATCTTTGAAGGTCCGCATACAACTTCTGTTGACGGACAGCTTGTTGCAGATGAACGTGGGAGGCCTCCCATACTTGTCCACACTCACGGAACCAATCATCCACTGCTGAGACATTTGAGGGTTCAGATTCCCATGGTAGAAACAGAGGTTGGAACACTAGCACACATTGTAAAGGGGTGAGAAGAAGAGATGAATGTCAAAGGGAATTCTGAGCCTACTCAGCCCAAAATAGAAACTTGGCCCAGGACTGTTGATTCCGAGAACAATGAGATCGATGGAATCTACCAATCTCCTGGTTGAGTCTTTCTGCCTGGCCATTACTCTGGGGGTGATAACCGGAAGTCAAACTGACATTCACTCCCAAACGAGTAAAAAATGTGCGCCAAACCTGAGAGGTGAATTGGGGGCCACAGTCCGAAACCACATCTTCGGGGATTCCAGAAAAACAAAAAACCTCCCTTACCAGCAAATCGGCTGTTTCCAAAGCCTTAGGCAGTCCAGGCAAAGGAACGACTCGACACATTTTTGAGAATCGGTCCACCATTACCATGATAGCTGTATTCCCCTCAGATTTGGGGAGGTCGGTGACAAAGTCGATGGCCAGGTGTGACCAGGGGCGTCAGGGAACAGGTAGAGGTTCCAAGAATCCGGTTGGAAGCTGTCAAAGAGTCTTAGATTGGGCACAAACAGGACAGGACATAATGAAATCAGTTACATCTTCCCGAAGGGAGGACCACCAAAATCTGCCAGAAAGTAACTTTAAAGTCTTCGAGATACCAGGGTGACCAGTGCTGAGAGTAGTATGTGCCCACTGTAACAAAGTACTCCGAAGTGTAGGAGGTACAAACAGTTTACCTTCAGGAGTCTCAGTGGGAGGAGGAGTGTTTCGGTTGGCCTCTTCAATACGGTCCACAACCTCCCATCTCACAGGAGCCACAATACATGATGGAGGCAAGATTGTAGAGATGGTGACCTGTTTCTCATGGTTGTCATATTGCCGGGAAAGAGCATCTGCTTTGACATTCTTTGAACCATGTTCGATATGTGACCAAAAAATAGAATCTGGAGAGAAACAGCATCCATCTGGCCTGGCGGGAATTAAGCCGCTTTGCCTCTCGTAAGTACTCAAGATTCCGGTGATCAGTGAAGACAATAAAGGGATGTACAGCTCCCTCTATCCCCACTCCTCCAAAGCTAGTTTAATGGCCAACAGCTCTCTGTCCTCAACACTATAATTCTGTTCTGTGGGAGAGAGTTTTCAGGAAAAAATGCACAGGGGTATAATTTCAAAGGGGAGCCTTGTCTTTGGGAGAGTATGGCTCCTACTCCAGTTTCAGAGGCATCCACTTCAACTTTAAATGGTAACTCCGGGTCACGTTGCCGTAAAATGGGGACTGAACTGAACAAATCTTTTAGAGTCTGGAAATAACAACTTGCTTGAAGTCTTCCGTAACAAAGAAGTGAGAGGTTCAGGAACCTTGCTAAAGTTGCGGATGAATTGGCAATAGTAATTTGCAAAGCCAAGGAATCGTTGAAGATCCTTGCTATTATTGGGTTCCAGGCATGGTTTAATGGCCTGAGTCTTTTGTATATCCATCTGGATGGACCCGACCCCTAATACATGACCCAAAAACAAGACAGAGGTTTGGTGAAAAACACATTTCTC
>JBBMFX010014933.1:0-12724 GCA_037832545.1 Rhabdalestes septentrionalis | reverse complement strand
ATGTAACGTGATCCGTGTGTGTCTAGCTCTCTCTCTCTCTCTCTCTCTCTCTCTCTCTCTCTCGCTCTCTCTCTCTCTCTCTCTCTCTCTCTCTTTGTATAAATAAACTTGGTTCAGGATGCGCACCTCTGTAGCTTTAGAGGTGTGTCTACCCTGGCCAGATTTAATTGAGATCTCTGTCTCGTCTCTGTTGGATCAACGGTCTGGGGGAATTAGTAATTCTCCCTGACAATTACTTGGTCCTTCTGAGCCTGATCCCTTTTCGTGATCCGACAAGATCATTGGCCGTGGGACATCATCCGAACCCCGGGAGAAGCAACACCGAAGTCTGTCGACAGCCGCCTGTTTACGCCTGTTTACGCAGAGGTGAGATGTTGGTTATATTTCGCCATAAGGAAATAGTTGGTTATATTTCGTCTTAAGGAAATAGTTGGTTATATTTCGTCATAAGGAAATAGTTGGTTATATTTCGCCGTAAGGAAATAGTTGGTTATATTTCGCCGTAAAGAAATAAATTAAGAAAAGCACTGTCAATTGCCGAATAGGTTAGAGTTGGCCATAATCAACCGAGTGTGAATGATTGCATGCATGTTTGTCTAACAGACCACGTGATTTTTGGAACCTAGGTGAACCCACTGGTCCTATTTTATTTCATTGCCTAAGAGGAAAGATGTACCAGTGATTAGGAGACACAGGACGGATTTCATCCCTGAAAACTGACACCGCTGTGTAATTAGTGCACAGTAGAAGGCCGTGTTAGTGTCCTCTCCTTAATCCAATACCAGAGAACTTCTTCTTAGGACCCTTGTAGTAATATCCTAATATCCTAAGGAAAAGATGGGCAAAAAACAAAGCAAACTAGTTTTGGCAGGGGACGAGAAATTTATGGAACACTGTGAGGAAGGAGCCGGAATGATAAGTCATTTTAGATGGAGGAAGAAACATGGTTTCTCTGGACAGGTCTGCACAGCAGACGTCTTGAAGCTACAGTCTGACCTAAAGTTAGAAGTGATGCAGACTAAAAATAAGAATAAGTTGAGTAAGAGAAAGGCAGAATGCAAACTATCAGAAAAATGGTTAGAACAAGGTAAATTGAGAGATTTAAATAGACAGGAGAAAGCCAGAGTCGCAAGCGTCCAAGGCATCGACGCCTAAAACCCGAAGATCCTGTAATGTTTCACGGGCTCTGACATGGCCAGAATCTCCCTAACATACATTGACAACTAGAAGCAAAAACCCTTTTCTATATCCAAAAGACCTAGATTTCCCACAAAGTGAAATTTCAACCTAGTAATGAGGTGAGTGACAGGGAGGATCATTTCCCCATGGTAGAGGTCGCCAATCCAGCAGCAGGTCAGGATGGTGAACGTCCTACCATGTTAGTATTTAGGCCTTCGACTGCAGAAGATAGAAAACTTGCTCTGAAAGGCATTCCTCCACTCGAAGAGGGTGTCGATTAATTTTGAAGGGCTATAGAAGAACTCCAGGCCAGTTTTCATCTAGACGGCAGGGAAATGTACCAATGTCTTAGACAATTATTTGGACACAAATGGGGTCATGTAGAGAGAGGTTTTACAGGAGTCAGAGATGGCGGAGTTCCGTTACGCCACAATCAGGGAAAACTAACCCAAGCCCTGTGCGACCTGAGAGAAAGAGTTGAACGCTCTTTCCCAAGAAGGGCTGATTGTATTAAGATAGCAAACTGCAAACAGAAGTATGATTAACCTTCAGAAGATTTCTTAGACAGGATGAGATTAGTGTTTAAAGCTAATTCAGGAACAACTCATAGTGAGGAAGAACAAGGGGTCTATCAACAACAGTTAAAAAGGGCTTTACTTAATTAAAAATTCGTAGAAAAACAGACGCAACTCAGAAAACACACCCCGTGATTTCACTTGTTGGCATTGCAGGAAGCTTGGGCATACCACCAAAGAATGTCGAGCTAAACAGGCTGACAATCCAGACTCACAAAATAAGGAGTGATCCAAGGTCAGCACTCCCTCGTTCCCCCTAAAATTCCAACACAGAGGGGAGTAACATAGAAAGTGATGAGGAGGAAGCACACATTCACACAAAATGGGAGATTGACATTCAAGCAGTGTGTGAGGTAATAGCATACAGCAAAAATAGATGTACAGAATTACCTTACAGATGTTTTAAAATAAACGGAAAAATCTATAATTGCCTCTGTGACACGGGAGCATGTAGAACAGTCCTAAACTCTTCCACACCAAGAGTAACTTTTTCCAACACAAAAGTGTATGTGAGAGATACCGGAGGGCAATGCACACCTCACTGTCTGACAAACCCTGTAACAGTCGAAGACGAAGAGACAGGCATAACACATCAAGCCCAAGTCTTAATAAGCCCATCATGCCCAGTAAACCTATTAGGGAGAGACCTAATGAGTAAGTTTGGCATAAGTGTAGTCGCTACATCCAGTGGGATGAAATCTGTATTAGAAACAGACACAATGGTAGTACTAATGGTCTCTAGATTTAGGCTCAACACCGCCTGCCCGTGAACTACTCCGAAAAACTAGAGAAAAACAGACAAAGAGTGCTCAATGCATGCCAGAGGGTGAACTTCACTTAACCACGTATTACAAATTCACCCCGGACCTGATCCAGACTACGATAAAAAATTCAATGCAGCAGGACCACAAGACTTATATAGAATACTTATATGTAAACCCCACTACTGGCGAATCAGCAGCGTCCGTCACATTAGATAAAAAACAATGGAAACTGTTTAGACAGTTTGTCCCCCACATATCACTGTCAAAGCCACCCTCAATGGAGTGGAAGGTGCTCTCAAGCTGTGTTTCATTACAGCATGATAGGGCACACCAGAATAACCCAAACACAGACTGGCAGTTTAATGATAGAACAGGAGCTTGGATAATTTACCTGAGCTGGAGGGTTAGAACTCAACCCTCCTCACACTTAAGCGAACGTATATGACACAACCTGCTCGCAGCTGAGGCAGCAGAACATCTAGATTTACTTAAAGTCCCGAGCAAGCTCTGGTCCTCATCACCAATGGATGTGGGCCTGATAAAAGATTTTCCACCTTATAAGGTCCCTTTCTTACACAGACACCTCATGCTGATTTCACTGCTACTATCACAGCCCAACCTAACATTACAACGCTGTGGTCCCCTGAACCCCAGCACACTGTAACCTATCCCGACAGACGGTGAACCTCACTGTTGTAAAACTTCAGTAGAGGAACTCACAGAACCACGTCATGGCATCTTTCAACTGCCACTGCCCGGCTCCGTAACATTATTTGTTGACGGTTCTGCATCCAAAGATACCACAGGAAAAAACATAGTAGGCTATGCTGTTGTCACTGTTGACACAGTCATTGAAGCCGAGGCACTTCCCTCCACCTGCTCAGCACAAGTTGCAGAACTATATGCAGTAATACATGAATGTGAAACACACAAAGGCAAGGCTGTCACAATATATACAGATAGTCAGTATTTATTTGGAGCAGTACACCATCATGCTAATGTATGGAAAAACAGAGGTTTCAAAACGTCACAAGGCACTTCACTCACTCACTCACGCAGACCTCTTAATTAGACTCCTAGAAGCAGTGCAATTACCATCCGCACTGGCTCTCTGTAAATGCAAAGCTCACCAGATAGATGACACAGTTATCACAACTGGAAATAACTTTGCAGACACCACTGTCAAATTAGCAGCACAAAAGACACCAACACTAACAACATCTGATTTCATGCTGATTGATTCAAACATCCTTGGTGATTCTCAAAATTCATCATCACCTGCGGAAATAAAAACATGGCTCAATAGAGGTGCCACAAATGTAGATGACCTCTATCAAATCGATAACAAGCCAATACCACCCAAAAGTTTATATAAAACCGCAGCTTTGGTGAGCCATGCTAATATCTCAACAGGAGGGATGGTACACATAATACAACAACACTTCTATACTATAAACGTTTCTGACCATGCAAAAAACTTTTGTAGGGCATGCATCATTTGTTGTAAACACAACTCACAAGGGAACTTAAGACCAAAAAGAGGGCAGTTTCCAAAGGCTGACCACTCGTTTCAAGTCATTCACATGGACTTCATAGAACTATCATGGTCACAGGGGAAAAAGTATTGTCTAGTTGTAATAGACACCTTTTCCAAATGGGTTGAAATATACCCCGTAAAACACCGTGATGCCCTAACAGTGGCCAAATGCCAACTACTTTCTCACTTATGGCAATCCTCGGGTCATCAGATCAGATAATGGAACCCATTACGTAAACCAAACCATACAGTTATGCTCACAAGCCCTGGGTTTCCAACAGAAAATCACTGCTCGTACCACCCACAAAATGTAGGCTTAGTGGAAATATATAACGGCACGATGAAAAACAGATTACGAAAAACAATGGAAGAAACAGGCAGACCCTGGCCAGATTGTTTATCATTGGTCAAACTGTGGATGAGGATCACACCCATCACAGCAGGTCTCACGCCCTTTGAAACAGTGCATGGTAGTCCCTTTCCCCTACCAGCTGAAACAAACGACATCACCAAAGCAGGGGTGTGGAATTCCTTTTAAGCTGGTGAGTCTACGGCTAAATGTATTTTTCAGTTGTATGAGCATTGTCTATATTGGCTGAGGGAGACAATGTCAGTCATAGTTCGACGTTGTCCTGTTTCGCACCCACCACTGATCCGGCTTTCTTTGTCAGGTTGTTGAGTTTCACCACAGCACAGAAAATGGTACTGGCCACTACACACAGTGTGTGGGTACATGAGTATTATTATGTGTATGTGTGTGTGTGTTGTCACAGTGTGAGCGCATGTGTGTATGTGTATGTAGTGATAATGTGTGCTTGTTATGTGTCATGATGAGCTCCAACAGTGTGAATGACCTTAACTTTTTTATTGATCTGGTGTAAAACACACACCCCACTCCCACACATGCATTAACTCATTCACTCATTTACACACACACACACACACAAACACACACACACACACACACACCACCTGAGTGGATCTCCAGTGGCTCTTCTGATTGGATGAATGAGAATCAGCAGGGAATTTTCCAGTGAAGCTTGTACGGCCTCTGACTCAGTTACTGGTTTTACTAGAAGATGGCTTGAGGAAAATGCTGAGGCTGAAGGAAAGATCTGGGAGGGTTTGGTGGACAATTGTGGTTGAGTGATGGTTGAGGTGTTCAGGTTCTTGGACATTGGTGTTGGAGTGAAGTGTGAGGTGTTCAGGTTAGGAGGACTTTATTGGTTGAGTGAGTGATGAGGTGTTCACCATTGGTGGTTGAGTGAAGGATGAGGAGCTCAGGTTGTTGGATGGTCTTGGTTAAGGGAAGGGTTAGGTGTTCAGGGTTGGATGACGTAGCTGGTAGCATAGATGTTAGAGCATTCGCCCTGTGATTAGGAAGTCGTGGGTTTGATTCCCAAGACCGCTAAGCACCTCTGCGGTACCATCCGCACACACTGCTCCCTGGGCACTGTGTTCCTGGCTGCCCACTGCTTCACTTGATGAATGGGTTAAATGCAGAGGAAGAATTTTGTGGGGTGTGTTCACATATGACATGTTCACATTGGTGGTAAAGGGTCAGGTGTTCAGAGTTGGGGAACATTGGGGGTTGGGTGAAGGGTTAGGTATTCAGGTCTGGAGGATGTTGGTGGTGGAGTGACAGGTGATGTGTTTGGATACATGGGCGTCGGTAGTTGAGTGAAGTTTCAGGTGCTTGGGTTTTCGGATGTTGGTGGTTGAGTGAAGGGTGAGGTGTTCAGTGTTGGAGGACATTGGTAGTTGAGTGAATGGTGAAGTGTTTAGGTTTGGAGGAAGTTGGTGGTCGAGTGAGGTGTTCGGGTTTGGTTTCCTTTAGTTAAACATTAATGACATCACAGGATTTTACACTTCAGTTTACTCTGAACCCACTTTACAACCCTCTTCACATCAAACATTACTGCAACAAAACCATGTGTTTGTGTGTTTCTACATGCTACAAGCTATGTGTCTAGTTTTGGCACATTATCGGTCAGTGAAATGTTCGAGTGGGGATAGGGTATCTAATATAGTATTAATTCACTTCAAACTGAAAATGCTGCAGACAATCTGCTTGCTATATTTATCAGTAATACAGCATTTGACCACTGGATTAACTTACTGTAAAACCAGCATCTTTACACATGTAACAACAGTATAATATCAGTGTAATAAAATGTCAGTGTTATTTCAGTGTAATATCAGTATAATACCAGCACCATATTAGTGTAATACCAGCGTCAAAGCAGTAGTATAACAGTGTAATACCAGTGTTATATCACTTTGTTATCAATGTAATATCAGCATCATATCAGTGTATTATCAGGCTTGTAAATTATAATATCAATGAATTAATCAATTTAGGTCAAGGAGTGTATGTGTCAGTTCTGTTTGATAACGAGTAATTACCCCAATCAAATGTTTATTGACAATCAGTCCTTTGATCACAAATTAATAATTAATCTTTTGTGCTGAATATAGGTTACACTCCAGCTGACACTTAACCTCATTAACACACACACCTGCACCTGAAAGACCTTCTGTTTAACCACCCTGAGGAACTGACCAGCCTGAAGATCTGACCATCGACTGATTAAATGACAAGGCTGAATTAATGACCAGGGTGAGGGACCTGCAGTAAACAGTAGCAAGTAAAGCGCTAAAATAGATGAGGATAAACTCCATGAGACCGGCGCTCTTTCATTTCAACACAAGGCTGAGTTCCTCTCCCAGCCCCACCGTGTGTGTGTGTTTGTGCGAGCGCCCTGCTGATGGCTGAGGCCTCATTAAGTTCACACACGTTCAGTCCAAACTGGTCCAGACCTCATCCTGTTCTTCATTCTCCTGGTGGTGGATGCATTTCCATGGTGATGGAGGAAATCGGTTCCAGCGGGTGTTTTGTATGTTTAATTCTCCCTTTTTCTGTCAGAAGCTCAATCCGTATCTGGAACATCAGGGATGCTGTAATATTACTGTATGAATCTGATTAACTGGTTCAGGTGAACTGGGATCTGGATAACTGGTTCAGGTGAACTGGGATCTGGTTAACTGGTTTAGGTGAACTGGGTTCTGGTTAACTGGGATCTGGTTAACTGTTTCAGGTGAACTGAGTTCTGGTTAACTGGGATCTGGTTAACTGTTTCAGGTGAACTGAGTTCTGGTTAACTGGGATCTGGTTAATTGGGATCTGGTTAACTGGTTAAGGTGAACTAGGTTCTGGTTAACTGGGATCTGGTTAATTGGTTCAGGTGAACTGGGTTCTGGTGAACTGGGTTCTGGTTAACTGGGATCTGGTTAACTGGTTCAGATGAAATCAAAGCCAAACTGCTGGACTGGAATCAAGTTTTCAGGGCACCAAATATGTTAGATCTGGGTATGAATCAAACATTGTGGTTGGGCAGTCCAGTTTCAGGGGTGTGTGTGTGGTTAGAAAGACTAAGCTAACAGTGTGAAAAATGAAATAGTGGATTTGCACAAGTGAGAAAAGCTAACAGAGGAAGAACATTCACCCAGAATCAGTTCAATAATGGTCACACACACACATTTAAAAGTGGGGCAGTTTGTTTAGCTTTCAGTTCTAGTGAAATGTGTGTATATGCGAGTGTGTGTGTATAGGGGTGTGTTTGTAAGTGTGTATTGCTGGAGTTTCTATGACTCTGTGATTAAAGAAGAAATTACACTGAAAATCTCATGTGAGCTGATCTCATGTTTCCACCTAACACACAGACCACATACCCATACCCATACCCCCTCACACACATTGAACATACACACAATAACCAGACATCCACTGACCACACAGATGTCATACACATTGACCACACTCATACAGACAACACACTCACGCTGACCCCATACACACTATCCACACATACACACACACAGATCACAAACACACTGACTCCATTCATACTGGCCCCAAACACTGAACATACATACAAACTGATCACTTACACTTCCCACACACTAAACACTTGTAGCAGTACAAGGGGTGGTTAGAAAGAAAAATGTAAACCCCTGTTGAGCTGAAACATCACCTTCATGGAAGAGACATCAGAAGAAAGCCTTCCTCTATTCCTCACCACTAAATTTAGCAAAACAAATGAGCCAGAAACAAGTGTAATCAAGTCCTGTGGACAGAGTCACATTTTGATAGAGACCTCCTCTCTTAGTGTGAATCTTACTTGGGCATGTGGGGGTGCAGGAACATCTCAGTGGTAAAAAAAAAACCTCAAACAAACACTGGCAGGTTCTAGAAGAATAATGCCTTCTGTAGAAAATATGGAGACGATGAGAATAATACTAAACACCTCAAAATCCAAAGTGTAGACAAACCACAGGAACAAACTGAGCATACTCCTTCCTCCTGACCATCATGGGTAATCCATGGATGGACCTCAGTATGTCAGAGCAGGGAGAATGACCAGAGAACTTTACAGAACTGGAGGACCTGGAAGGGTACAGAAAGTCTTTACAGTCTGAGGTTCTGACCACAGGGGTGACACCTGTGCCAAATTCGTCTTTCCTTTTTTCAGTCTTAAACTGTAAACACGCATTTATTAAACAAAATCTTTGACTTAGTGCAATTTGGAGATCAGACCTTCTGCTGACCTTTAAAAGCAGCAGAAACTTTTCCAGGACGTCCCAAACTGCTGCTTTGTGCTGTGATTGGTCTCGTCCTCTCAATTAATCTAACTCACCTGAACTACTAAGGTGCCCCCTGTAGGCTGTTTACAAAAACAACACATCAATACACCACCTCAGCACACACATACATACACACACTCACAAACAAGCACACCCACACATACTGCAGTTTTTCTAGGGTAGTGTGTTTTAGAGCCTCAGGAGACCAAAATCCCAGGGATAAGAATGAAACCATAAGCAAGTAAGAGGAGGATGAAAAAGGAGGCAAGAGATTCTTTATTTCCGTGGTTCATCAAATACTCAGTTATAAAACTGAGCAGACATATCTGATGGGTTCTAGACATCCAAACATTACGCAGAGCTGAAATGGATTCACCTATGTCTCTTAACACTATTAACCAGGAAACAGAGTCACTGCCATCAGAACACACTGGCGGCTATGCTAAAGCTAATAGAAACCATCTTTAGTTAGCATAAGCCGAGCAGTAGCCTTAGCTATAAATGGCTCTGCTGTGTGTTATATAGTAAAAATGCCTCTGGAATTAATTGCCTCAATAATAAAAAGAAAGGCATGGCTGTGTTAATGACTCTTGGGGGGTGGGGGGGTGGGGGACTGGGTGGTCCCAGTTCAAACTGGGCCTCCCTCCTCCTTCTTCAATTGGACAGCTTTAGTGAATCCTCGTGTGTTTCCTCACGCAGCTTTTTTAGCCACAGCCAATCCGATAAGTCCAGCCAGTCCAGCAACGCCCAGTCCGATTCCTCCGACTATTGCCATGCCAACCAGCCCATCTGCAGAGAGGGAACATGTTTAGCCTCTGACTCTGATAGCTGAATGAACATGCTGACTGTGCTGGTCAGGAGTTTTGGACATGTTCTGACCTCTCCTCATAGCCTTGTTAATAAAGGTCTCCAGCTCCAGGGCCTGCGTGTTCCCTGGCTCATTCTTCAGCAGAGTCCTGATGTACTTCAGTGCCCTTTCATACTCCTGCAGAACCAGCAAGTATAAACAGCACAGCTGAGGAATCAGATCAGTAATAAGATGAGGAATCAGATCAGTGATCAGATAAGTAATGAGATAAGTAATCTTATCAGTTATAAGCCCAGGAATCAAATCGTGAACCAGGTCAGTAACAAGGTAAGGTCGGTGATCAGATCAGTATGAAGGTCAGTGATCAGATCAGTATGAAGGTCAGTGTTCAGGCCAATAATCAGGTCAGTAATTAGGGTAAGTGACAAGGTGAGTAATTCGATCAGTAATGAGATTGTAAATAGGTCAGTAATCAGATCTTGGATCTGGACCAGATCAAACATCACAGCTCGGTAATCAGGTCAGTGATCAGATCAAGAGTCTGAACCAGATCAGTCCTCTCATTTCAGAACCAGGGGTCTTAACGAGAACATCAAAGCTCAGTAATCAGATCAGAAATCATATCAGTAATCTAGTCATTAGTCGGGTTAGTGTTGAGGTCAGTCAGGTGGTCAGTAATTAGGCCATTAATGAGATCAGTAATCAGATCAGTAGCCAGGTTAGTAGTAAGATCAATAATAAGGTCAGCGATCAGGTCAATAATCAGGTCAGTGATGAGATCAGCAATTAGTTCAGAAGTCAGTTTAGTAATGAGGTCAGTAGTGTAAATGAGGCATTTAGAATCTTTATGATTACCTTCATCTTGTAGTTTCCAACAGCCAGATAGAATAAATAATCCCTCAGATCTTCTTTTGTCCCTTTATGAACGAGATCTGGAGAAACATGATCAAATGATCAAATATTAATATACACACACACTCTCTCACACCCACTCATACACATTTGAATACATATACGACTAGTGATCGACTGATATTGATTTTTTATTACCGATTCCGATACCAATTACTTGAAGATAGAGATATGACACCCATGCCATTAAATGTTTCACAACATTCCATTTTTTTCATGTCACAATTTTAATGCTGACAAAAGTTATTACAAAAAATAAATAAATTTTGGACATGCAATTATGTAATTAACCACTAGGGGTAAAATGGAAGGTTGCGAAAATGTCTACTGTCCCTTTCTATTGATTGGCACTGGTTTCATGTCTCTGTTGTCTTGCAGACAAAAGTTATTACAACAAAAAAGTTAATTTTGGACAATTCTGTAAGTAGCCAAATGGAAGGTTGTGAAAACTGTCTACTGTCTCCTTCTATTGATTGACACTGATTTCATGTCTATATGCCGTTTAACCAAGAAGCCATTACAAAAACACCGCCCACTGAGCTATAGCAAAAAACGAAGAAAACTAGGACTTTCCTCACAGTCCCTTACTGAAAGCTCCGCTGAGAGCGAGCTCTCCCGCCTTAATGCACATTGAGACGGCTTGTGCAGGGCAGTGCTCATTATATAGAGCGAAAATACTGAAAATGATCAGAGTTTATCACCGACTGTGTCACGAATATCGAAAAAAAAAAACCCAACTTTATCCCGCTGTTTTTTTATGCAAACTATCCGAGTTCGCGTCCGCCTTTTGCGGAAATCAGTCTTTTCCTTATTACATCTCAATTTATTTAGGAAAGTCATTTGTTGTCTATAAAAACAAAAATGAAGGAAATAATCTAAAAGTTTTATTCAAGTTACTGAGGTAAGGTTGAGCTGTGACTGAACTTTAAGCTGTAATGTGTGATCCAGTGCTCCATTCATATGTTTGTGTGTGTGTGGTAAAACAGCATACATAAACTTGATAAGCAATTTGACAACAATAGTAAATCATAAATTATTAAGCATTAAATGTGTGCACATTATGATACGAGCAGACAGACTAAGTCACCAAAATGCAGGGTTTAACTTTTATAATGAAATACAAAATAAGTAAGGCTGGCTACGGGCCTGCACACACATATGTTCTAATATCAGTGCTGGATCTGCTCCCGCGTTAGTGTGTGTGTGCGTATGAGTTTCTTACCCTCCAACAGTTCTAACCCCTGTGTGATGTCGGTGCTGGATCGGCTCCTGATGAGACACCAGGCAAACTCAAACGTGGTGTTTTTGGAGGCACTTCCCTTCAGATGCTCTTCTCTGAACTTCTGCTCAAACTTCTGCCATGGAGATTAAAGCACACACTGAATACACACACAATACACACACAAACACTAATACTGGACACACTCTGAACTTGTTCTCAGACCTCTGCCATGGGGATTAAAGCACACACTGTACACACACACACACAGTAATACTGGAAACACTCTGACCATCTTCTCAGATTTCTGCCATGGAGATTAAAGCATGCAATGAATGCACACACTATACACACAGTCACGCACACTTTGGACTTCTTCTCAAACTTCTGCGATGGAGAGAGGAGAACATTTCCGGAATACACACTTTTGGCTTACTCATTAGGGGCTCGGACCTGGACTCTGTGAAGCTGCTTTGTGACAACCTGGTTGTAAAAAGCGCTATATAAATAAAACTACACACACACAAACTTAACACACACTGATGGTGATGATGAAGATGATGATGGTGCGATGTAGACGATGATGGTAATGGTGACGGTGATGATGAAGATGATGATGGTAGTGACAAAGATGTAATAAAAACAACAATGAGGATTATATGATGATAATGACTGATTGTGATGATAGCGGTGACAATGATGGTGATGCGATGAAGATTAAACCAGGGCGTGAGACTCTCGTTTCCCGCGAGAAGGGGTTATGGTGCCGTACTTAACAGGCCTCCGCGCGGATTTTGTGAAAAAAGTTATAATAAAATATTTTTAATTAATAACTGGATGTGTCTTTACCTTAAGATCTTCAGGAGCTACGACTTCATCCAGCACCGCCTCCATGCTTGTTTACAATCACGTCATCTAGGCACGTGACCCACCGAGCTGCATCGCATCAGAGCAATAGCGTCTAGCAAAAGTCCTCAAAAATTATTATAAAAATAAATTCATATTAACAGCCCCGTCGCACTGAACACCGCCTGTTTATAAATCGGAACATCTCCTATTAACATAAATATATTCATTCGTATATAT
>JBBMFX010014904.1:0-12725 GCA_037832545.1 Rhabdalestes septentrionalis | reverse complement strand
TAACCATTTATTAAAAATGTTACAAAAAACCACATGCTTTCAAAGGGTGTCCTAATTTTTTCACATGACTGTATATGGCAAACATACATTGGCTTATCAGTCCTTGATTAAAATAAATTGCTGTTAATGAATCTGTATAAATGCATGCAGTATCTGGATTGCACCATGAATGTCAGAAGGCAAAATTGCCCATTGATTTTCCTGTTTTGCTTTTTAAAACTTTTAAAAACAAACTTTTAAAAAAAAATTCTCATTTTTCAAACCATTTTAATTGTGTCTATGACTGTCAACTTCCTAAAACTCCTCCAGGCACACAGTATCTTCAAAACTGAGAGGCTGATATCCAACACGTGCTTCCTTTGGGTCTCTGTAATGCCGCTGCATTATTTTTTGTACTGCTGGCAATTGAGCATCATTTGACAGCTCAGTGAAATTGGAGAAGAGCAGATTCTGCCAATTCTGTTACCAGTTCTGGGTGTGAGACTGTGCTGGACTGTGCTGGAAGGCTGTGCGATTTTGCCTAAATCCAAAATCCTGATTAATTGAACATTTTAACTCTATTACGATTAATAAACGATTAATTTATTTACTTTATTTTTCTGCCTTCACAGTTCACCGACAAGTTTTGTACAGTAAATATGCTGACATGAGATTTTCGAATGAAGGGTGCATTACTTGATATTAAAATAATTGAAGAAAACACACTACTATCTATGATTATTTATTGAACATTAATGTTGAACAACTGAAATGAAAGCACACATTACCTAAAACGAACAGTCACTTTGTTCTTATAAAAAAAAGTCAAAATAAATAAGTTGCACTTTTGGAAACAAAGTAAATTATGTTCAATGTTTTTCTTATTTAAAATAGTGACTCCAAACGTGGTAGTGTTTTTAAAGGGTAAGTAATTGAAATAATCTGGAAAATTTGGATCAATTATAGGTTCTGATTGTCGATTTCGATTAATTTTCGATTAATTGCGCAGCTCTACTGTGCTGTACAGATCATTTGTCCTAAATGTATTTTATAAATATGATTTAAAATAGCTGTATTTATTTGGTCCTAGTTTTTTTAGCCCTATTTATATATTTGAATGCAAATGGTCCTCATACCTCATACCTGAAATTGTAGTGTAGAAGTGACCAGTCTTATCTGTATTCCAGTCATGCAAAAGAACATTTCAATCCAGTACTTGAAACAAATGGTCTCAGTCTTGATTAGCTATATCTGTTGTGCTCCTGCTCCATTGGAATGAAAACCCACAGCCAGACCCGCCCCTTGCGGACCCGTTCAGTGACCCCTGCTGCAGAGCACCCCTCCACAGCATTAAACAATGAGTATTATTTTTATATGACGAACCTCTGGGATGTTCTCTTACTCAAGGATTATTGTAGCACTAGTCTGAGACCAGATTTCCCTGTAGCAATATCTGGAGTGCTGTCTAATTAAAGAAGCTCACAAAGTTTTTCAGAGATCGCGGAAACCACAGATATCCTCTTGTTTTTGCTCTTATATAATTTTCATGCATTTCGTTAAGAAAAATGTAATGTTCTAATTTTGTAATGTAAATGTTAACATAAATTCATCCACAGTTCCACATAAAATATAAACGAATTTTATAGTACACAGAACAACCCAATATTGGCTGCTACGCTGTGATGCACCTCTCACAGATGCAGTCCAGCATCACTTCATATGACAGCTTCCTGTGTGGAGCATCATGAGTGTACTTGTGTTTTTCATTTTGTTAATCTTTAAGCCCTGTATTTTTATTACTGTGAGTTAAATTCATTTATTACTGTATTTACCCAGCTTGTGCATATAAATGTTGGCATGTTTTTTATGTTTGTTCTATTTTTATACATAATGTTGAAATGACATAAGCACATTGCTGTTTAGACCTTTTTTTTATATTTTCTCCTTAAAGAGCCATGTTTCATTTTTAACATATAATAAGAGAGCTTTGTGCTTTGTAGCGTTTTGGAATGAATTACAGATAAGCACCATTGGTGCATACCCAGCCTCACGGGTCCCTACAGTAGGCATGGGATGGTGGTGGCCTAGTGTGCAGTATATACCTCTGGATTAATACCCTTAGCCCCAAGTTGCTCCAGGGAGACTGCCCCCTGCTCCAGGGAGACTGCCCCCTGCTCCAGGGAGATTGCCCCCTGCTCCAGGGAGATTGCCCCCTGCTCCAGGGAGACTGCCCCCTGCTCCAGGCAGACTGCCCCCTGCTCCAGAGAGATTGCCCCCTGCTCCAGGGAGACTGCCCCCTGCTCCAGGGAGACTGCACCCTTTAGATAAAAGCAGGTGCTAAATGGCGTAAATGTAAATGTAAGTGTCAGTAAAACAAAACATTTGTGCATCCTGAGGGTTTCCAGACGTTAACCAGTCTAGAAACAGGCTGAACTATGTATTTTCTACCTAATTAACATATTCATTTTGTCGACTGCGAATAGCAACACTGTTAACACCTGCACTGAACATTAGAAATGTTGTAAATCCATGCTGTACTCTGGAGGCCATATTTACACCATAGCTGTTAACTGTTTAGCTCTGAAATTGTTTCATATTTTACATTATTGGAAAATAATCATACAGAGCGAGTGTGTTTCTCATTAAAAAATTCAGTTTAGTGTGTGAGCCAGTAGAGAGGGAGTTCCTTCTTTAATGCAAATTTAATCTTTCCTCTTTTGAGCATGGTGCACTCTTTCAAGCTTGATCATGTTTTTAATATCATTCATTAAACTTAACACTTTTCTAACTGTAAATTCACCATTTCTCCTATGTTAAAACAGCACAGCACACAGTGGGAACAGTGTAAAATTCTTTCTCTGTATTTAAACCCATTTAGCCAGGAACAGAGTGTAGGGATGCTATCTTGCTCAGGGGGATCTCAGTGGTGTCACTAGCAGCCCTGGAATTCAAACCCACAACATTGTGATCACAGGGGCAGTGCCCTAACCACTAGTCCACCAGCTGCCCTGGTGGTTAGCTAAATACTTGCTTAATTAGTTACGTGTTTAAGGTAAAATATATTGAAATGAATAACATTAATAATGTTATTTTCATGATTGTCATTATTATGTGTCTCTTTGTTCTGATGGTGTCACCTCTGGCCTCCAACACGGCTTCACTGCCCTCCTCTGCCTCACCAGCTGCTCTCTGCTGGGGATTTCATCACATCTCTATGGGCTTATGGAAATGCCCAGCCTCCTTCTGCCTACTTTTCTTTCGCTTGCTCTATCTTTGTTGCTGTCTCTGCTCTCCTTTCTACCGCTACATAAAAGTGGTTGAATCAGCTCTGTGCGGGGGCAGATCATGGGTTGGTATGTGATGAAGTTCAGAAGCTCATATGTTACTCCCGCTGAAGATTCTGTTACTAATTACAAACTCTGTCAGATCCTACTTTTGAGACTCTTCTGCTCATCAATGGGTTTTTTTGCACAGGTTTCCTACCGATTCAGTTTCATAGTGTCAGTCTTTTGAAAACCAACTATCCAGTATGGACCAGAGGAGACTGAGTTTCACATTTGGCCCTTGATTCCTGATTGGTTTTGCTTGCTTCAGTTGCTTTTGGCTTGCTCAACCAGATTCTGTCTGTATGACAGTGTTAGTTGAACGTAATTGTCAGCTGTGGTGTGTAAGCTATAGACAGAGCAGGGCTGAATTAAAAATAGGACAATAAGTCTGACATTGAAAGATCGATTGAACAACTCAAAGATTGATTGAAGACACTACTGATGGCTAATGCCAGCACTATGTTTTGGTAAATTAAAAAAACAAAAACAAGAAACACAGTTTTGATGCTGTAACAGATTGAATCTGGCCTCATTAGCAGCATGCGAAAAGAGCACCTGATGGATGTCGTTTAACCTCATTGATTCAGGAATATTTGGATTAAGTTATCATTTTATAGTTATAAAATAACATTAATTCAAATCTGTCTGCCCATTATTTGTAATTGTCCAAACCTCACTATAGTGTAAAGAGTTTCTCCAGCTACGTTTACGTATGGAGTATAAAAAAATAAAATTGAATTGGAAAGTGAAATTCTTACCATTTCTATCAGTTCAATTGGTGGTTTATGTAAGCAGCTTTACAGTCCGATGTTGTTCTGTTCACATCATGATGGTTTCCAAGTGTGAATTAGGAATGTGTTTTTTGTAAAGTGATCATAGATATGAATATAATGGGTATTTTACAGCTTTCTAGGGGTGGCTGTAGCAGACAAACTCTAGGCCTAGAACAGTCTGCTTTATTATTATTATTAAGTTGAGATCAGAGATTTACACCCTTATAGCAGCCAATAACTCCAGTCTTTTGTGTGTTGTTTTGTGTGTGTATGTGATAGAGAATGCTTTGAGAGTGTGGATGCTGAATTTTGTTGTTGCTGGAGTGGATCCTGTGTATTTGATGATTAAGTTGCCGTTCTCTATCTGTGACTCTCACTGTGAGTGCTCAAATAAAAGCCGTTTTTAAGTTTTCTTCTTCTTGCCCAGCTCATAGTTATTTGCAAAATGATAGAATACATTCTAAGATTTATTCTGGCCAAAAATGAGTATGTACTTTATTAAATATAATAAAAATGGGTTATAATCAGTTCTACCAATCCATTATAATGGGATTGGATTCATTTTTCATTTTCTAAGTTCAAGAATACGTGATAATAATAATAATATGTGGTAATAATAGCTCTCAGGGTGTTGAAGATGTTGGGGCCTTTTTGGTGAAATCTTGAAGATCAGGCCCAGTCGTGCAATGGGGTGAAGGCTATGGCGGAGAGGGAGGATGGGATGTTTCACATTCCCCAGTTCACCAGACTCACATTACATAGCATTAGAACAGGAGAGCACAAATAATCACACATTTACATTAGTCAAATAAAATCGGTGCCTACTTTTTATTGCACTCTTGAAAGGTCAAGATATTGGACATATGAACAAAAAAAATCATTTTTGTCAAAGTCATAGGTTAAATTCAATCCCTGGAACGGTTTCAGTGTGTATTTTAGAATGTATTTAAACAAGAGTGTAATGCTGCGTACAATAATATTTGATCATTGTTATCATGGCGGTAGGACATTTTCATACTGGCCCATCCCTTCTTTTAGTGGATATAGGGCTTGGTTATTTGTTTACTGTTCATTTGCATGTATGTGTGTGTGTATATGTGTATGTGTGTGCAGTTGTGTGTGTGTGGGTGGGTGTGAGGGTGTAAGACAGAGATATTAGAGGAAGGAAAACAGAGAGAGAGAGAGAGAAAGAGAGGGGCAGATTGAGTTTCTGTAACTGAAAAAAACATAATGTTCACATTCTAAATGACAAGATAAGGACAAGCACCTGTTGTCTTTAAAATAATGCTAAATAATTTACTTCAGGGTGTCAGTTACCTCACAGTAGGTTTGAGAGGCCAGTCCCGAGCGCTGATGTGGGATTGTGTTCTCTGGGCCACAGAGTCATGACCACAGCAGGCTTTTGGGGTTTTCCCAGCCTTGATTGATTTTATGCGCAGGTGCTCTTTCACACAGACCACTCCAGTGAGAACAAAGAACCCATTGCCTTCCCAACTAGCCTTCAACCATTCAGTGAAGTATTATTAACTTACTGGTCCATTTATGGCTGAAGGAGGACTTCATGATAAGACCTAGAAAGAAAATAATGATTATTTTGCTCAATATTGCAATTATATATCTTTTAAATCATTCAGCCAATTCAGAAACAATACACTATATAGGGCCAATTCTGTGGAAAACTGTTCATTAAAGAAGGGTTTAATGTAAGATGTAAAAGTGAGTTAAGAGATGTACCACCTTTTAACATTCTCCCTAACAAA
Source organism: Rhabdalestes septentrionalis (assembly GCA_037832545.1). Lineage (NCBI taxonomy): Eukaryota > Metazoa > Chordata > Actinopteri > Characiformes > Alestidae > Rhabdalestes > Rhabdalestes septentrionalis. The sequence continues at coordinate 6,887 of JBBMFX010014904.1, read as the reverse complement.
ATAAAATAGAAAAAAGTATGTTTTGGGCCCTTAAATGAACAGAAAACAAAAACCTCAAACAGAAAACAAAAATATCAAGGTGTAATGTTTATTTCTTTTTTTTACCCCCCAAAATAAAGAGTGCCCTGAAACACTGCCCAGGGTGTATTATTAAGGACGAAACTGCGAAGGCGGAGACGTCAGTAACTTGTCTAACTACTCCCGATGCCATTATCATTATCTCATCAGCTCATCTGAAGTTGCAGCCTCATCAACTTTTATGTAACATGGAAACCAACAGATTTTGCCTGCAGAAACCAAAATAATTTTCTTAGATGGAACAATTAAAGATGTTCTCAAGTGTACATTTCTGTTTGTCTTTGTATTACTTAATTTTGCATCTGCAGAGCAGTTTACCGTGTTTGTATATTAACAGTAAGAACTAGGATATCTTGGAATTTTGCCAAAAACCAAAAGACTGTCAGCATGATAAGATTTAATTCTGTGGAGTTGATGAATTTTAGCCAAATAGTTAAATTAGCTACATTCCCCAAGTTTGGTTTCTCTACTCTACTTGCTCTGTTTACGGTGTTCTAAGACCTACTTTAATGCAAGAATAGCTGGGATTTCTTTACTTTCATTTAAAGAATTTGAAGATTTTGACCTGGACGTATAGTGCGACACAGAACTGGTAAACTAATTAAATTTCATTGTTTTCACGATGAACAGAGTTATGCTGATTTTAAGGAAATTGAATAAATAAACTCTAAAAATCAAATAGGTAAATGGTTATGGTGATTGTGTCCTCTGTTGAATTGTTGGGACAGTGTGCAATTTGCAGTGGGTCCAGTGTGTGTGGCAGTTGTGATTTAATGTGTCTCATGACTAGCGTCTTAATTTATGATGGTCAGTATTCACTGAGGCATTACAATGAAGATGTCTTTAGCATGAGGACGATGGTGGTGGCTTCAAAGCACATTGGAATGAGAGAGTTCTTAAAGATATCTGTGAGGCCATCTGCCTACTGGTCTGTGCATCTTCTGAGCACATAAGCAGGAATGTTGTCTGGTCCGACAGCCTTCTGTGCGTTGACTGTGTCTCCAGCTTCTCGGAGAACAAAATGAAGACAGTTTTACAACAGAAAATGATATAGGCAGTTTTCTTTTATTTTGCCAAAAAGAAGCAAAACAGCAGACATCACCTTTCCAGTCCATGGAACCACTCCATTTAGGGTCCACAAGGTCCGTTCTTTATACAGCTTTTCTCTATTTAGTTGACACCTATCTCTATTTTCTCACACCTCCTGGTTCCATGCCACCATTGTTTCAAGAACAATCTTCCTGCTTCTTCTTTACCATGTGGGGCTACAACCTTCTACAAACTCCTTCCATCCCACATGGGGTTACATTTATATTGTATACACCGCATGGTGTTTCAGTGAGCTTGAAAACCCGGGTTCAGTGACATTTGCTGATAAGTGAGATCATATGAATACATGAGGTACATAAGAGTACAAACCTTCTATTCATATGAGTTATAAATCATCACAAAAGAATGGCGAAATCTTAATTAATTATACCAGGTCCTCATTTTAATGTTAAGTGAATATATGAGATTACAAAATCTTCTATACAAAATCATCCATAAATTCAGACAAACTCAATAAAGCTCCTGACTTTTGGTTTTGCAGGCACCTAGCTGTGTAAAGCTGATGTGTGACTAAATGGCACCTGTGCTTCACTGTCAAGTAATTGTCCGTTAACAAGCTACTTATGCTCAAGTGGGAAATTAAAAGTGAGTGACAAACAGTGGACAAGGGACACTGACCAGGCAAGGAGAAATCTTGATTCTCAACTGTGTAGTTTACATTGATAATGCACACAATAACACTATAGCCATGTAACCCTAACCCTAACCTTCAGTTTTTACTATGTAATTACACTAAATACATGATTATGAACAGACGTTGATTCAGATTTTAGTTACATAAACTTCAATACTGTAATTCAACTCTTACAGTGAATACATCACCAGTAATTACACTGTTATCACATTTGTTATAAAAGTTGTATACAGTTAATAGATACATTTTGTATGAGGGAGCGTCCACATTTCTCCCCGTCATTGTTGGCATGTATTATTTATTAATAGACTTTTATTTTATTATAATGACATGTTTCCTGGCTTTAAATAGCTGTAATATTTTGTCTACATTAATCATGTATTAATTAATATTTAGATTTACACCATTCTTTTGTTATTGTTCAGTCAATGGAAAATACCAAGATATAAATTTAACTTCATCCACCTCATCGTCCACTTCTGTATTAATCCTGCCAATTAAAATGTACTAGCCTGAATGTAACCGGAGCCTGAGTCTGGCAATATTCAATTCAATTTGTGTTGTGGTTTGTTTTTCTTTCGCTGCGCATCAGTTTCACTCACATTTACATTCAAGTTTCCACAATATGTTTTGACAGACCATTCAGGTTTCCCTTTGATTTCCATGCTTGTGAGAAATGTTGAGCTCCTGTTCACCCCAGAAGATTTGAAATATGTAATCCAACCATGCCACTGTGGAGAAGACGACATTAGATCTAGTCACTAAATGGAATCCCTACTCACCACACTCAGGAGATCCTTCCCTTTGTGTTTGATCATTAATGTTCCTTTTTGTTCTGAGTCACAAACACCACAATTACTGGTTGTCTTGTGACCTTAAAGGAAACCTCTTGACAAATAGGTCAATGACTTCCTGGCCTATATTACTGGAAAAGTAAAAGATAATTGCCAAATTATACAATGATAAGGTTCCATTCTGAAACACTATGTAATCAGTATGCACACAAATAACCACACACATTCTTTGGTATAAAACTAAACTAATTAAAGACATTTCACGTGGAAACAATTACCCCCTGTTTACAAACTTTATGGTGGAAGAGCATGTGTTTTGGAAGACACCAATAATCTCTATTAAAATGTTTTGTTGTTTAATAATCATAAACATTTCTGTATTAGCTATGAAGTACTGTTAGCTGAACATTTGTCTCTTCAAAGAAATTGAACCTAATGTTAAGGTTAACTTGTTTATCTGATTTCCTTGACATCACATAAATCAATTGTACTTATATTACATCGTCTTCAGTTGAACCTGTGCGTCAGAAACAGCTCCATAAAGATCTTGAACAACACACTGACAATGAGCCATACACTTAGCTAAGGTAGATCATTTTTATTATATTTATTGTAGAACACACCCAGGTTAGGTCACTGTACAGCCATGTCTGTATTTTATCATGGTGCATCAATTTCAGGTGAGGCGTGTATTGATTACAAGTGTAAGAGCCGCCCTATTCTGGGCCTGCCTGTGTCTGTGTTGGTCTATAAAGGCGTTCGATTCTGTAGTGTTATAATCTGAAAACGAGCTCTGTTGTGAGACTGCTGAGTGGCTGAGTGATGGAGAAAGCGCACTGTTCTAAATGCTTCTTTAAACTTTAATGATGACAAGAGAATGTGGACTTGCATTACAGAGGGGTCTGATGAGTTCCACTGTTTCTGCTGTCTGGCTCGTATAATGGAATATTCTGGTGCAGTATCGAATGATGATAGTGCTACTGGCTGGTTTTGAAGAAAAAAATGATGCTTACAGTGATCATATCACTCAGTATTAGATTTTGGTGCATTAATACATGAATTAATCAGCTCATGTGGAGCAGTTGTTTGACAATGGTTGGATGTAATTGATCTAATAAAATGCTAAATGTTTTGTCAGTAATTTCTAGGGGTAAAAATATAACAGTGCAGTGCATTGTATAGTGTATGCTTGTATGCTGGCAAGCATATTAATTTGTCTACATAGTGGAACCATTTTGGTTTTCTAAAGAACCTTTATAAAATGTACAGAACCTTCAAATCTTAGAAAAATGATACTTAAACTTTCACATTAAGGTTTTTGAAACCTGTAAAAAGTGTGTCTCACATGGTATATCCCAGTTCACACAAAACGTTTCTTATTAATATTTCTTAATAAACTAAACGATTCCTGTGTGACATTGCTCAAAAACATTTTGGGGCACCTTTTTCTGATATGTAGAGGTGTAGCTTGGGGCTAGAGCAGTAGACTGGAATGTGTTCTGGTTTCCCAGACCATGGAGTAAGCCTAATCCTGGACTAAGTATCAGTGTCAATAAAGATGTAACTTGAGTTGAAAAACTTTGCCAACCTTTGTCGCGTTATCAAATACTCTTTTGTATTAAAATTAATAAATCATTTTGTTAATTTAGTATTTCTAGATATTTCAATCAGTCCCTATGTGTAGACATGAGAAACTACAATTTGATTTGTTTTACCTGAGATTTGTAACATTTCTGGGGTGAAAAACACAAACAAATATGCAGTAGGTCAGTGTCACGTAAGAAGGTTAAATGAGTTGACGTAAGAACTTCCAGCTAATGGTTGGGACGTTCTTATTCACTAACACAAAGGAATGCACTGGAGTCTTTCATTGCACTGCATTACTAGATGCTTTTATGGCCTCAGTGACACAAGCGTGTTTTATATTACCTGCCTAATATAATGGTGATGTTTTAACTAATACTTCCTATCTACTTTCCCTAAAAAGATGTCCTTGGTATCATACAAATTCCCCAATGTTATTTTGGGTCTTCACTGTGCTCTATGTTTGTGGTGTAGGATAATAGCCTGTTCGTATTGTCTGGAGAGAGGCCCCACCTTACACAAACACAGCAAAGTCTCTCTCTTTGGTCTGGTTTTCCGAAACTCTGAGCCCTCTAGTAAATGAGGAAATATTATTGTCATCCCGAACTGAGGCGGCCGTCTGTGTGCCACCGGATTCCTCCCCGCCTGCACGCTGACTCATTGTTGCATGGCAGTGATGTCATGGGGGTCAAATTCTATCTGAATGGCTTCACAGCTGCTGCCTGATTGGTTGCAGAGCAGGTGCCAGTTGCCAGGGAGACATTCCTGCAGTGTTTTCCCAAATTTGCATTTGCCTTAAAGAAACATTTGTAATTATTAACCTTTTATGTATGACACAAAACTCCTGTAATGACTCTGCTTCGTAACAATTGCATTAATATTGGTAATATGCACTTTTCATATATCACTGATATATGAAAATTGTGTAATACATGTTTTGTTTGTTTGTTTTTTATGGGGAGGATATTGTATGAACAATTTGCTTTTTTACATTGTGTAGATATTTCAGGATGAATAGACAAATAAAAGGGTCAGATTTTCTGTAATGAACATAAAGTTACAATTCCGTATACAGTGAAGTGTTACCAAGTAAATAGCAGTTCTTGTCAAGGATTGGTTATGCAACTGAAGCTGTTTCTGGCTGAAAATGATCTTCTTGAGGTGACCAGTAGAATACTTGAGGTGACCAGTAGTATATTTGGGGTACAATTGACGCATTTAACAAGCAATTTTTGGCCAGCAGGAATATAAACTTGATGAACTTTTATTATGGGGTAATACGATGTATTATCAAGCTTTGTTGTGAGGATTATTACTCATTATGTAAATTAGTGGCTAGACTAAGTTTTAAAACTTATATATTCACAGATGAGTTATGTACTTAACAGTGATGGTAAAATAATAATAATAATAATAATAATAATAATAATAATAATAATAATAATAATAATTCTGTGTATTATAAATATGTAAAATCAACTTAATGCAATCCTGTAGTGAAGAAGCAGGTTAATCTTTGAAAAACCTTGGAACAAGCGCAGATGATTCAGAACCAAATGATTCAGAATCCACCCAGCCTTGCTGGTAGTCTGGTAATCACAGCAGAATTTGGCTTTCCTCAGATCAGTTTTTATATTGAAGTTTCAGTAAACCAACTCCAACATTTGGGTTTACTGTGTGCTGTTTGAAAATAGCGCTCTGCTAAGATGCTTGTATTTTATAGCAGTGAAGTATAAAAAGCACTAACACTATTGATGCACTGAAAATCAATGTATAGACAAGACTGACAAGAAATATAACAAATACATAAGAAATACAACAGTTTACGTAAACTAAATTCAGTTGAACTGTCATAATATATAGTATACAGTATCTGCCAAAAAAATTCAACATTCTGGACATCAAGGAACAACTTTTCATCCATAGCAATGAGTTGCTTTGTTTTTAAGATATAATTTGTATTTGAAACTATGGCTCCTAATGCAATCAGAGTGCAAACAGGGGCTTTTATTTCCAAATCTGAATATCAAGAGAGCCCAGACCTGTAATGGACTGGTAACTTGCATAATGTTTTGCGCCACTTTTGTGTGTTTTTCATTTCAGATCATCCCCAACATAAGCATAAATAAGGCAGCTGCAATCTGGTACAATAATCAGTTCTTTAAAAACGTATATGACCAGTATTTCAAACCAGGTTTTGAAAATGGGATTATTGTACTCTGGAAAACAGAACAATTAGGAGGCTATTCTGCTGAAATATGTGCATGTTATTCCTTTTTCTGTATTTACAAACCTTTAGAAATAGATTTTAGATGTTATTAATATTATCCATTATCCATGAAAATAGAGGTCGACCGATATGTGTTTTTCAGTAGCCAATGCCGATGCCGATATTTTGGAGTCAGGGTCAGCCGATGGCTAAAATATGCTGCCGATATTTTTTTTAAAGTTTCCCTCTCTATTTGAGGTCAAATGTCAAACTAATAACTAGGGCTGTAACCGAATATTCGAATATTTGTTCGGCGGGATGGCATTCGAGGGTTCATTTTGAGATTCGAGTATTCGAAAGAAGAAAAAAAAACAAGCTGTCCCATTATTTTTGACCCCCAAGGTTTCCGAACCGCATAGATCCACTAAACAGGCACCAATCCGCCTCAAACTTCACAGTAAAATAGACGTCCAGGAGA
>JBBMFX010014874.1:0-12726 GCA_037832545.1 Rhabdalestes septentrionalis | reverse complement strand
ACAACAACAACAACAACAATAATAATAATAATAATAATAATAATAATAATAATAATAATAATAATAATAATAATATAGTATTCTTTCAAACATATTCATTAGAACAGCTCGTCCCTGTCTGCATGGTCTTCTCAGCTCGTTCTCAGGTGGGACCTGGTGGTTTTCTCTACAGTAGCGTGACGCAGAGCGTGTGACGAAACACGCCCACGGCACTAGAGGGAGCAGCACAGTGACTGAGGAGGGGAGAAAAACACACACTCATACACACACACCAAAACGCGCATACTCGCACATACGCGCACCTGCCTCTCCCAGAATCAGCAGCAGCGCGCTGGATGTGGAGAACCAATCTGGGGTGTTCCGAGGTCCATGAGAAGGTAAAAAGCGTTTTTCTCCCTTTCTCTTTCTCTCTCTGCCTCTCTCTCCGTCCCTTTCTCTCTCTCTGTGATTAAAATATTATCATTGCTATCTGTTATACCAGGCCGTCTCTGATGTCAGGCCTGGTGAACGTGAACGTGTTAATGATGAAATCGCGTCCATCCCCACGCGCGGTCTGCTGGAAAACTGACGCAGACAACACACAGACACACAGACATTTTGTAAACGGGATTCGTAATTCGTGCATATTTCCGTAACCCAGTCCCTGCTGTTCAGTGCAGTCTTCATTAATCACCACCCTTTAATATCTCGGATTTTTCTGGCTGCAGCCCATCGCGGGGTCAGTAGCACCGTGTCGGAACATGGGGATTAGTAGGGACATCCCTTGCAGCGTGCTGTAGGTGGGATGTGGGTTAGTGGAGCAGAGTCTGTGTTTACACACAGTGCAGGGGCATGGCAGCAGGCGTTCATGCTCCACTGTAAAATGCTGAGCTGTACGAGGCAGGATGAAACCCCCCCACTCTCAGAATGCTGGTCCCCCCTGGAGGACATGGAGCCTGCTAGGCGTAGCCACGCTGCCTGAGATGCTAGCACACTGAAAAGGGCAGCACATCAGTCCATCTAGGAATTAAGAGCCCTCTGTATATGAGGTTTAACATTCAGATGCATGCTTTTTTGTAAAGGCATGTGCTTCATGTATATTTGTATATTATTGACCAGTGACGTCATAACAATTGCTATAATTTTTGCTATACTTGCTTCGAGTAATAAATATATTTCAAACATATTGGACGGAGTGCTCAGCATGTACTGAACATGCTCTAGAAAGTCACCATTTATTTTTTTGGAACCCTGTAGAAACAGATACTCTGTCTTCATAATGTGAAGTCTTGCAGATACAGTTCCATTTTCTATATTCAATACATTTTAAACTGTTAGGATCAGCATTAGTTGTCATGACACTAGATTTCCTGAACAAAATCAAATGAGTCTTTATTGGGAAAAGATCAGCAATGGAGATAATTAAGGAACAGTACAAATTATGTTCACAGATCAGCTGTAACATTAAAACTGAATAATATTGTGCTCGTGTCTCTCGTGTCATGAATTGTCTGACTTGTTGAGGCATAGACTCCACAAGAGGAGAAGATCCTGTTGGTCATGTACATTTTGAGCTCCATTGACGGGGCTCGTTTGTACAACACATTCCACAGATGCTTAATTGGACTGAGATCTGGGGAGATTTTTGTTTGTTCTGTTCCTTAAACCATTTCTGATCAGGTGGAGTGTTGTTTGGTGTATTGTGCCGCTGAAACAGGCCTCTGCAATTGGGGATTATCATTGCTGTGAAGGGGTGTTCTCCAGCAGTGTTTAGCTAGGAGATATGTGTCAAAGTAACATTACTGGGAATGCCAGGATCTGAGGTTTCCAAGTAGAACAGTGCATCATACTGCCTCTGTCGCTTTGCTGTAACATAAACCCTGCACAAGGACAAGGGCGCGTGGTGGATGAGTATATAATATATAATTTTTCTTGTATTTTCATGTTAATTGTATTTTTTAAAACATATAAAAACATATAATTTACTAATTTTGTAACATACATTTTAATGTAAATGCAGCTACTTTTCCATATAAAAAATAATTATATTTTTTGGTACAGTCAAGAAAAAAGAAAGCGTATATTGGGATGGTGAAATACTGCTGTATTCAGAGGCAGGAGGTTGGAATGTAATCAGTCTGAGAATGCTTTTTATTTCTTCTCGCTGCTGATCGGCCAGTGGAGCATCTCGAGTGTTCTCGTGTTCTTTGTTTTGTTCTCCTTAAATCCCTGTATTTTTATCACTGTAAATGAAATTAATTTCTTACTGTATTTACACAAAAGAAAATTCCTGTGCATGGAATACAGTACAGTCCATACAAAGGTAACATCGGCATTTAACATTGTAGCACTGCAGGAGTTCAGTGTACGTGTTTACCTTCATATTTTCTTTCGGGGTAATTTATTAAGTTTAAATTGAAATTAAAGTGGGAGCATATTTGGGGGCATATTTAGGATTTACACTATAAAAATATGCATTTTTAGGCATTTTTTTAACCACATCACAGCATTTGTCCACATGGTGTAAAAGGAAACATTATTCATCAGACTAAGCCAACTTCTCCCTGTGTTCTATGGCCCAGATGTTCACATGCCCATTGTAGGATCTTTGGAGGTGAGCAGAGGTCAGCATGGGCACTCTGACTGGTCTGTGGCTACGCAATCACATACAAAGCAAGTTCTGTTTGACACCTATCCAGCATGATCTTTAATGTTTCCTATTCTACAGTCACTCCTCATTGGGATCAGGCCAGACATGCTTACCTTTGCTGCTCATTCACCTCACTGGGCCTTGAGCACCCATGAGTCAGTCGTTGATTCACTGGTTGTCCGTCTTTAAACAACATTTGATAGACTAACTGCTGAATACCAGGAACACTCCACTGTCATTTTGGAGATGATCTGACCCAGTCATCTACCCAGCACTATTTGGCCCTTACTAACGTAACTACCGCCCATTTTCCCGCTCCCTTTACCCTATAGCAAGATCATCAATTTGATTCAGTTCACCAATGTAATGGCTCTAGTGTCAGCAGACCAGCAGACATTTTCTTCTGAAATTCAGATCACTCCGTCCTAGGTCTTTCAGATCTGTCTGTTTAACTCATGACGATTAACTTTCTAGGATGGGGCACAATTTTCAGAGATTAGAGAAACAGATTAAATCCAAGAATATATAAAGAAGATGAGTATGTACATTTCCTTATCTTCTTTCTCTGTGATGTCTGGAGTGTGAATGAAGAACCTCTTCAGTGTAATCCCTTTTGAGCCTGGCTGAACATTCTGCTGGCGTTTATTATCGCCTCACACACTGAAGCATATCAACATGCTTTGACTGCACAGTACACACGGCACCAAATAATGATCCTGATGCTTTTGTACAGTTTTGACTTTTATCTTTGCTCATCCTTTTCAGTTCTGACAGAGTCGTTCATCACAGCAGGGTGTGGTGTGGTAATACAGAACCCTGCTCCAAAGCAAACACCCCCACCATGTAGAAGCCTTTTCTCTTTATCTTCAAATAAGTTGCTTTCAATGTCTGTTAAGTCTTCATTGTTAAAGGCATCTTTTGTGTCACGCTCGAGTGCCATGCATTAGGGGAACTAGCCTTGGGCTACAATTAAGAGCGGATATTACTCTCCTCTACTTAAGAAAACAGTTTGCTCCACATTACTCCAGAATTTCTGTCAATATATTCTGATCTTATGAATCTCTTAAAATGTGTCTTTTGTAACACAAATTTACACCTGGTTATAAAAATTCATGGAAAATTGCTGCTCTTGAATGTCAGTAAATGGCACCGAAATTCACTCAACTTTGTGCCTACCTTGTATGTGTTCAGTTTTATTTTATGATGCGGTTGAGCAGCTTTGCTGTTTCCCAACCCAATTCTAAACACTAGACATCTGTGGTACCACAGTCTGATTGTGCCCCCAGCCATAGCTGATGGATGCCATTGATGTATTGTGGGGAGGGGCATGGTGGCAGGCACACAAGGCCTTGATGACCTTGATAGCAAGGACATATATGTGTATATGCACTACCAGCACACTGTCTAAGTGGATTTTCATTTACTAATTGAAAGGTTGCTTCTAGCCCTAACCCACATACATAGAAGGCAATCAGTCACTGTACATAGCACCTTTTGGCTATTTCGTATATTTCAGCAGGGCAGGTAATGCAAGAAAATGCAAGACAATGCAAAAAGAATGTACTTTTAGACACAAATGACTTTAAAATGAACTAACCGGCCATTATGTTTAGTGGCTGCATCTAATGGCAATTCAAAAAATTGACAATATTTCAAAAAAATTGATATATGCATATGTTTAAATGTCTTTAAAAATCACAAAAACGTCAATGTACACCAATGCAACGCCTCACTGAAGTCATTCAAGCACAACCACAAAATCCAATCAAAACGCGGATGCCGTTCAGAGCGTGGTCATTTATCCAAGATTCGAACGTTCGTGTGGACGAGGCCTAAATGCTACAATGCTGTGGGTTTGCCATGTTGCATCACAATACATTTACTGCCATTGAAACTTTGATTTCATAATCTGTTTCCATAGAGTGCTAGAACCTGAGCTTGGGATAATTTGGCGGCATCCAATTTTACCCACTAGCTACGGTTGGTTCTCCCTTTGGGACATGTGAAGCTCCAGTGCATCTAAATGTCTATAGCAGGGGTATTCAATTAAAAGCCACTGAGGTGCAGTGAATGCCAAAGATAGTCTTCTTATCCAGACATTTATATGAGAAAATCAGAGGAAACATATACCCACAAGCTATTCTTTCTTATTGCTAATAGAGCTTATTGCTAATAGAGCTCGTGACCGCAGGCCGGGACAACAAAAAAACAGGAGATTTTAGAAAACCACGCCCATTTCTTGTGCTGAGCCTTGGGGCAAATTTGCTGTTTTTTCAGAAGAAGTGCGAGCCTCGTTCGGTCTGAGAGTGCCTTTAAATCTGAAAGCGGCTTTATGTTTAATATGAGGCCACAAGAACCAGCTCTCTAAAAACTTCCCATCACTAGTAAACTAATGAGTGAAGCTATTGTTTTATTAACTGGAATAGCAGCACCCCCTGTCTACAGACACTATTCAAAATAACGCTCCATGAAAATGACTTAATCTTGTGAATTTACCAGACTGTTCACGGGTCCGGGGGGAACCAGCACTTGGTGCGGATCCGGACTGCTGTCTGCCATTTGGTGATGCCTGATCTATAGCATCATCCATAATAATGCGCTTTATTAAAAATGAGGCTCCCATCAACTCGGGCCACTAAGGTATTTCTCGGAATTAAACTTGAGACCTTTTGCCGAGGCTTAGGGAAAGCCCCCTTATACCACTGGAACGTATCCAGTTTTACACTTTGTTCTACCACATGGTTCATGAAGTGGCCTTTAGAATAAGTTTAGGATTTGCATAAGATTAGTACATAGTAGTTTCTGTGTAATGTTTACGTTTGTACATGGGCTATAGACTTGCTCAGTATAAACTAAGGCTTTTTGGAAGTCTTCTTTCGCTTTACGCCCAGATATTCAACATCTCCTTTACACAGCATGACTAAAGCATTCTGTCCATTCATAATTTTTTTTTTTAAGGTTATCCATAATTACTAACCCTGTTTAAATGTCTAGGAACTGTGGTGTAATAACATTATGGTGTACAGACGCATTTTCCTTGAATCTGTGGATCATATGTAGCAATGGTGTCGATGCGACCTTGTTTCTCATGGAGGGAATGTGACTAGAAGGATTAAGGCGACATGCACTTAAAAGGAGATTAATTTCATGATTACTTTCACTTGCCAATGTAATTTACAGCCCAGCCTGTTGGTAAACACTTCTGACGTCCAGAAAATTGAGGCCAGTAGTTGAAAGGTAAATGGAGCAAGGTTTCTTCTATTTCTGGTTCAACATGTGGTTGATTACATGGAGCACAGAGGATCCACTCTAAAGCAAGAACCAGTCATTTTTTATTTTACTGGCTTAGCACTTAGATGTGGTATAAACGGATATCTTGTGAGGAGACCACAGCACTAGCATTTGTGTTTACTATGGTGAATAGGTGGTTGATAATGCTGTGATATATCTGAACTAAAATTGTCGTAACATATTCCATTGGTTAATAAATTGAATAAAATATCTAAAGTTGAGTGCAGAGGTTTGCATACCCTAAGTCTATTTAGGTGATTTGTATGTATACTGGTAATTTCCACAAGCAAATGTATTTTTAACAATGTTACTATCTCAATGTTTTTTCTGGAATTATGACTTTAGACAACACTGTTGATAACACATGCTACAACCGTTTTATTAATTTGAGGTAATTTATGTAATAAAATGTAATTCAAATTATTTGTAGCTCTTGCCATGATCTTTCAGCCTTTGCCATTTGTTACAAGTAATTTGAAAGACTAAATGAAAATATGAATTTGGATAAACTTGAAGTAAAAATGAATCACCAGGTATCAGTAACAGGTCAACATCAACAAACATTTAGTGCTGTAGTGCTGCAATACACTGTCTAAAACATTAAACACATCCAGTCTGCACTGGCAGACTTGTAGCGTGTTTGAACAGTTTCAGCATGACAGCGGCCATTTCAAGTAGAAATATATTAAAGGTTTGGAAAACATATCGAATCAACATTGATCGATACTCATCACCATCAGTATAGACATCAGTATCTGCATCAGTACCGGCATCACTATTTACATCAGCATCAGCATCAGAGTAGAAATTGCCATACCTATTATTCAGGTTTCGTCCTTGAGCATAGTACAAATATTCTAAAACACTGAAGTAATAACATACATTCCTTGTTATCCGGATTAATCTGGCCTGCATAATACACTGTCCTGTCCAATACTGGTATTGCGTAGGGTAGCACCACAGAAAACGGTCTCCAATCCACCAAATAGTTTACAGTGTGCGGTAAGATTTTTAACCAATCAGAAACAACCTTGTGACATCATATAGAAACATGATTAGCAAAAACTTTTCAGCCCTATTACAAATGCATGACAGCATAAGCTGCTGTAATAAAATAATTGCAGCATGCAAGAAGACATTATTTAAGTCTAGCCTGCGTCATGGCCCGTCTGGTGTAGTCTCTGTCAACTCACTCAGTTCTGTTCAATGAAGCAGAGGATTAACTGTATAAATGGAGTAATTGCTCAAAGCAGTAGTCAGGATGACTTCAAATACACACTTAAAAATCTTGCACTCCCTGTGCTGCAGGATCACCCACCCAACTGCAAAGTGGAACTGACAATCTTGTTAAATTAATCTCAGGGCGTTTTCACACATGGACCCAGCGCTTAGACTCACAGCAGTTCTCTCTGAGGTACAGTTTGTTTTGGGCCCTGCACATACAAACACACATAAATGCATATACATACACACACATACATTCATTCACACATACATACATACATAAACACATACATGCATTGACACATACATAAATGCATACACACAAATGCATACATTTATTCACACATACACACACTCGTACATACAAACATACATACATAAATACATACATACAAACTAGGGGTGTGCAGAGCAGCCGTGTGACCAGGGTTGGGGACAGGGTTCTCGAATACAAATATTTTAAAAGTATTTGTCCGAATACTGTATTCGTAAAAAAACACGCTATTTTTGCTATTCCGAATACCGGATTCTGGTTCGGCCTCACCCCTAATTTAAATGATCCCTATTCTGGAATTTTTTTAAAAGTTGGTAAATATGGTTAAAAATAGACTTTTGCTAGTTTACATGAAGACCTCAGATCATCACAACACCCAGTAACTCACTTGGAACTGTGATTGGTCATCCTGTCCGAAAAATTAGGATTGTTCACAGGCACATTCGCATATTGCAGCTTTTTGAATATTTGTTGCAGAGACCAGAACAGTTATAATGTGTAACCAAACATCAATGTTCAAAACAACGAATAAGCTAGAAAATACGGGAAATGTCAAATAAAATTAAAGTGTTTTTATTATTGGTACATTATTTTTTACTTTTATGTAGTGGAATATGCAAATATGTGTTTCTCTGTATGTTTTGAACCCATATTTAATGTAACAAATTTGACAGGGTAACCAAGTTTAAGTACAGTTCCCTTATGTTTCTCTGTACATTTCTCCCCCTCTGCTTCTCTAGCTAAGGGCAGTTAAGGTGAATAAATCATGAGCTCATTTTCTTCCATGTCGTGGGATATGCACTACCTAGCTAAGAGTGTTTTGGACACATGTACTTCAGTGCAAACATGCTTTTATTGCAAAATGTAATACCTAGTAGGTTTATCTCTGGCCCAAATAAACATGTTAATGCGTTGTTCAAGGCTCTTTGCCAACTTCAGAAAACACAATGGTGGGCAGGCCACCCACCCCTCATTTATGAGTGTACTGTTATTATCTCAGTGCATGCAGACTTGGTCAGGAATCTAGTGATTATATTAGTAATCAAGCAATCTGCCGATTAATCCACAGTCTACTAAACAGATTTTAAAACTAAAACACAAGCAAAAGTATATATAGGCTTTTATAGATTCCTTTATAGCAGGGATCTCCAACCTTTTTACCTCTGAGAGCTACTTTTACAAAATGAAAATGGCAGAGAGCTACTCATTTTGTATCAGCCTCTTATTTGTATGCCGATCTGCCGCGGTCATCACCTGAAACGAATCTGAATCTGAATCCGAATCTGAATCTGAATCCGAATCCGAATCTGAATCAGAATCTGAATCTGAATCCGAATCTGAATCATCACCTTTGACTCATCAACCTTGACAGCAGTGCAACTGTTTTATTGACAACTAATGGGCAAATAATGATTTGGTGTAATAAGGGGGCGGATATGGTTGGCTATACATTAGGGGTGGAGACAAATACAAATACGGTATTAGGATTGACACAAATAACGTGTTTTTAAATACTATAAATAATATTTGTATTCGGGACACCCCCTCCCTCCGTTACACACTCGCGTGGTTTTGGCACCCGCCCTGCGATCAGAAAGTCGTAGGTCGATCCTTCAGACAGCTAGGAACCTCTGAGGTACCCTGAGTAAGCACCGTTCCCACACACCGCTCCCCACACACTGCTCCCCAAGACCGTCTCCACACACTTCTCCACACGGGTGCAGAATTCATGGCTGCCCGCTAGTTCACTTGGTGAACATGTTTAAATGGAGAGGAGGAATTTCGTGCTGTTCGCACTGTGTGCAGTGGTGTGTTCACGTGGGACCGATTGATCACTTTCACTTTTAGATATTCCGCCTCCCCCGCCCCCACACACAATCACACACTCACGTTCAGGAGGAGATTCTGACGCTGTTTGCGCGCTGAATTATGAATGTTACCCGAATACAAATACGAATACGAATAACTTTCCCTTTTAACAAATACAAATACAGATACAAATAGTGGCCGCTCTACTATACATGCAAGTTCGTTTTCGAAGTGACTAATAAAATTTGACTGGTCACGTTTTCAAATGCATGTAGATTCGTTAACCCTTCGGCACTGGTAGCTTGCGAGCTACGTGTTGGAGACCCCTGCTTTATAGATTCCAAAAGTAGAAAGCATTTAAAAAATCAATAAAACAACAAATACAATAAAATAAATAATAAAACAAATGTATACATAAGGGGATAAAAATGTGTGTGTCCATTGTGTGTGTCCACCAAGCTATGTTTTGATCTGTAAGACCTGTAGAAAATTTCTAATATAATCATTGCAATGGTCAGTATTTAAGCAACAATAATGCATTAAATTTAATTAAACTTCAGTATGTATCACTGCAGTATCACCACACCCATTTCTTTTTTTTGCATTCATTTTAATTATCTATAAAAAGGATATATTTTCTCACAAAAATAATATGTCATCCCTCACGGGGAAAGTGGCGTCCCAAACAAAATACAAAATGGCACAAGGGCCAAAACTCAAACAAAAACCAACACAAAGAACAAGAACACACTTAGGGGAAGGTGAAGTGTATTGGAGAGATATTGTAAGGTTCAAATGATACCGGGAACATGATCATAGACAATTTTATACATAAATGTGCACGGAATGAAACCAATGAACCCCATAAACACCATTATTACTAAATCCTCGATTGTCTGGGAACCCTTGCTGATGAGCTGCGCAGTGAAACACCCACACACCCGTGTCTTAATACAAAGCCCTATTGTTCAGGTGATGGTGGCCTTTTTTTTCCCAGCTTTCACATTAAGATGGCACATTTTCCATGTGAATAATCTTTGGAGTACACCGCAAATGCAGCAAAGTGTTCGTCAAGCTGCTGAAACGTTGCTGTAGTTTAGTTGTTTTCTTTTCTGACGTCCTGTGATTGAAACGCTCTTTTACCTTAGAGCTTTTTTCTCCGTAGCTGTGCTGAGTTTATGATTATTTCATGAAAGTTTGTCATGAAAGCCCACCGCCAGGCCTGCACTGAACATTAACAGGGGCTTCCATATTCTCTCGACTGTGAGGAAAGCCTGAGTGCTCGCTGAGGCATGAAGATAGTTTGGCTGAGCAGAGATGAACACATCATGATTCAGAGGTTTGACCTATCCCAGCACTAACACTGCACTTTTAGAACAGGCTCCGCTCTGCAATGATGTAGAAGTTCCACGCTGACAGAAAGAAATTCTCTTTGGATCCGACAGATACAGTGACAGCCAATTAATTGGTCGAAGAACATAATAATACACAAGAAAGCCAATGAAGGTCCCATAAGCCTAACCTAGTGTTTTAGTCGGCTGCGCTTGGATTTTGACTGAGATGAATAAATGAAGAGATGGAGTGCTTTGCAATGACACATCCTGGATTAAAGTTTAATCACCTGCACAGGTTTTGCTCAGCGGGGTCTGTTGAGTTACCGAGAGTCACATAGTCCATGTTAAAGGGATATTTCACCTATAATCCTCTTTTCACATTTGTTTTGATTAGTGTCCACTTATGCACCAAAAGGAACATGGTTAGGGTAGACAATGCTCATGTCCTAGTTAAATTGTTAAATAGTTAAAACTGTCTTATTTCAGAAACTAAGTGAATTTATACTCAACAGTAAACAAATAAAATACCACAAACATATAAAATACACATTCTACTGTAAGGACAAAACACTATGTTTACTGCTAGAGTAAACCATATGACCATATGACCATTTTCTGACCATATGGTGGATATTATCAATGCTTGAACACTGAACAAATGCATGTTGTATTACAAAAGATCATATGTGTTTAGTGTTAAATTGCATAGTTGCTTCACTGTGCAGCACAGATATGTGATATGAATTTTTTTTACCCTATTTATACCTAGCCATCCCAACATCTGGACTGTAAGCTGGTCGGACTGCCACCACAGACATTTACACATGCGGTCAAGTGCACACCAGCTAGTCAAGTTGAAACCTGCTGTATGTATATAATATGTGATTAATGTGAAAATATGCTCATTTTTTATTTATAATTTTCTATTGAAAACAAAAGCACAATTTTGCATGAAATGGTTCATTCCCATAGCCTGGTATACAAGAAAATGGTTGTTAAGTAATGATGAGATGAGTAAGGATGAGGTGAGGCAAAAGATAACCATGCTGGTGTTTTATTTAATTGAACTGACTCATTACTCCTTAATCTCTTTTGTGCATGTACACTTTTTTATGTGGCTTGACCATTTTTTTGACTTGACCGTATGCAGATACACTATATAGACAAAGGTACTGACATGTCTGACCATTACAACAGCAGGGTAATGCTGAAATAGAAATTGTTTTCACAAATTTGGAAGCATAGTGTTGTCCAAATTCTCTTGGTATGCCAAAACATTAAGATTTACCTTCACTGGAAGTAAGCATGCTGGTCCAAACCAGCTGTGTCCCAATACTTTTGTCCATATAGCGTATAATCTTGATATTCAACATGTGTGACTTGACCATGTGTAAATGGAGCCTTTGGTAGCAGTTCTTAGCACATTTTGTGTGGGTCAAATTACATATGATGTAGCTTGAAAATGTTTTTAATTATTGTGGATGTTATAGCCACCAGCAATTTGACTATTTCCATTATTTACAGTTTTAATTTATTTAAATATCATAGAAGCTGCTGTTGACTGGAAGAGCGCAGTCTTGACTAAGATGGTGTTAAAAAAACATTACAAAAACATCCACAAACCAAAACAAATCAGTTCTGTTTGTCCTCGTCAAACAGTGGTGGCCAACAGTCTGAAGACCACATTGATTTCTTTCATTCAAACCTGGAAATAAACTTTACATTTTAAACTTAAAAGAAACACCTGTTTAGGAGATGGTTGCTATGGAGTAGGGCTGCACGATTTTGAGAAAAAACCTAATTGCGGTTTTTCTGACAAATATTGCGATTGCGATTTTCGATTTTTGCGTTCAATACTTTTAAGTGCATAAAACCCAAAATTATGAATCAAATATGTTGTTACTTTTACGACACAGAGGGTTAAATAAACTACATACATAGTGATTGAGGTAATGAGATCGTTTGATGCTTCGTGATTATTAAATACCTGAACCTAAATACCAAAGAATAAGACGACATAATGGAAATTAACTTAGTCACTTGGTCATTTGTTTTTAAATTTAATAATCTTAAACACTGAAAAATAGAAAATGAATTCTTATTAGATTCAGATTTACAATTAGAAAAACAAAATAATTCTGTAGTCCACTGCCATTTACTGAACA
>JBBMFX010014845.1:0-12729 GCA_037832545.1 Rhabdalestes septentrionalis | reverse complement strand
TTTTGACCTGAACAAGTGAGTTTTCAGTGGACCAAAGCATTTAAAGCATTTTCCTTCTTGAAATTGCTTTTTATATATTTATGTGCCAGGTTCCTAGGATTTAAATTTGCAGAATAATTCAAGAATTTGAATGAAAAGAGATCATTGCCATGTAAGATTACTTTACATGCATTTCTGAAACAATCATTTTGAAAAAAGCAACACAATTCTAAATATAAACCTCAGTAAAGTTCCCCCCTACAGGCGAAATGGTGATATTGCAGCCTGGTGAGAAGTATTTAAGGTGGAACGAAATTTTCAAATAACGAGCTGCGAATAAGGAGCTAACTTCAGCGTTGTGTTTAAGAACGCACCCACAGTTGAGACCGTATTAAAAGGTTTTTGGGTTTAAATCGGTCTCGGGCTGATAATTACAGTTAATGTGTTGGCTCTGCCTGGGCTGGGATACAATGTGCACAGGCTCGGGTAGGGTCAGGTTTCATTTTAGGGCCTGATCTACGTTTTACTCTAAATAACTTTGGGCTAGGCAAATTGGAATTGTTCTAGCTCAAACTCAAACAGATCCACCTCAGTGACAAGCCATGGCCACCCCGCGAAATGCTGTCTGCACTGTGCCGCTGCTCACACAATTCACTTTGCCACACATTCTGCAGCACTGCTTGGATATTTTGACCATATACTTTAATTACAACAGTGCATAACTTCCATTCTGCTTTTATTTTCTGATAGGTAACACCAAAAGCAATGCATAGGTGACTCATTAAAAAGCAGAAATCTTCCAACTTTTTCACTCTGCAAGCTACTGCTCCACGGCGGAGCAGCACATTCTTACTCCGCTCCACTGAACAATACTGTAAACCCTAGAAATGTATGAATTCCACTGACTCTGCTTATTTTATAGAACAATATGGTATTATTTCTGCCACAATTTTTGCTTTTAAAAGTGATGAAACTATATGAAACTAAGTTGTTGTATGTTGACGACTATGTATTGATCCATTATTCTGGGATGTATTCGCCTTGACTAGATGTAGAGAGTAACCAATCAGATGTTACGCTCGGTTGATGACCCGCCAGGACAGATTTCATGGTTTGCTGTTTGTTGCACATCATGCATTTAGTTAAACTGTCAGTGTGGCCCATCAGACTCAGAGGGCAGAACAAACGCTGATCTAAGGAAGACAATTGGCTGTCTTGTGTAGATCAGAGTTTGTTCCACCCTCTAAATTTGATGGGCCACACTGACAGTTGAACTAAATGCATGATGTGCGAAACATTGCGAAAATGAAATAATTACTTAAATATGTCATTAATTATTTAAAATGTTAAATCATAATTAATTTAATGTGTCGTTAATTATTTAAAATGTGAAATAAAAACACAATTCATTAAATGTGGCTTTCATTATTTAAAATGTGGAAAAAAACATAATTAAATGTATTATTAAATATTTACAATTGGACATAAAAACATAGTTAATAAATAAATGTGCTCTATTTAAATAACACATTAAATTAATTATGCATAGTTATTTTTCCCACTTTAAGCAATTAATGACACATTTATTGATTTAATTATTGCCATATTGATATATTTAATTTTGGCATTTTTAGCCCTCCATAGATGAATCTTCTCACTTTCAATAAGACAATGAAATAACTAACTAGTCTCCTGTATTTCTCAGTGTATGCAATGTGTTATAAATAGCCCATCTCCTAGTGATAACAATGACAATATACTTAGCTTAAATTACTGGCATTCAAAAACATAACTTGCTCCTAATTTCATATTCAAATTCATTTTTTATTTGTCACGTACACCATCATACATGGTATGACATACAGTGAAATGCTTTTTGCAATGCCGGACCTTAAAAACAGTAAAACAAAACAAAACAAAAAACAAAAAAAACTCTAAGAACAGTAGAAACATAATGATGGTAATTATAAAGTGCAGGTGCATTAAAAAAGACATACATGAATGTATGATATACATATATGAACTGTATGGGGTGGAGTATTAATATACTTATAAAATACATAATATACTTATAAGTGATCATTTGAATATGAATGTAAAATAAATAATAGTCACAGTTACAGATGTTGCAGATATTAAAGTGCAGGTGCATAATCTGTCTGGATGTATTTACAGAGTCCAGATCTGCACCTGATTCAGGGCCCGAATAGCCTCATTGTCTCTACCCTGGCTTTAAGGAAACAGAAGCATTTCCCTGGCCTGAACAGGAACTTGAATGTTTTGAAAGTAGTGTATCTTACTGCATGTTCACTTCCACCACTGCCATCATCATCAGCTGTTTAAGGACCTGCAGCAAAAATGCCTGTAATATTTAGGGATATATTGGGTTATATTGTGTTTAAAAATATATATTTTATATATTTTTAAAAAGTTCATTCATGCTACCCTGTCAATATGCTAACTTGAAGTTTATACAGGATTGATAATGATGACAAATAGACAAAAAATATGCATAACCCAAGAAAATTATATTTTGTTTATTTGACAGAAGGCTAGATAGATTTTTAGAGTTGCATATAGCCAGTTTATATAGTCAGGTCCTAATACTAGAGTGTGTGGGTTTTCTGACAAGGTATCCTGAAAAAATGCTCCCTTGAAGCTCCTATTGATGCCAGTGTCCTGAGGTAGCACAGATTTATGTTTGTGGCACTGAATCCCAAGACTGTGGAACTGCCCATGTGCAGAAATGCATGGTAGCCCATCTCGATAGGTAACGTGTTCTAGTAAAACAAAACTCAGGTACTGCACCCTGACAAAACTTCCAATTCATAGTGGTGAGCCTGGCCTGGCAGACCTTCACAAATTCCTGCCAAATGCCTGTACTGCCAGTGGCCAGTGGTTGTGCTGGGCGCTGCAGGGAACTAACAACAATAATTTGTGTCCTGGCAATAATTCTCTAGGTCTGGCAGGTCTCATTCTGGGATGGCCACCATTTTGTGAGGGTCTGACCCTAACCCTCATACTTACCAGCATTCTTTCTTCATTGGGTAGTACTTCTGCGTCGCTTCCTGTCTCGCCGCCATTCCGCCTTCGCACAAGCGTGTTCCTAGCCTGTTATTTACCTCTCTTTTAGACACTAACTATAATTGCTAGTGACTTTTTTTTAACATTTTACACTATCCTGTGCATGGTTTACATTAGTTAAATATCTTATAGTTTTCTATATTACCTGTTACATCGTTTAGTTTGAACTATTCTGCCGCACACCGCCTCTAACCGGCTATCCCTTTATCACCACTAGCCCTATAGCCATTAGCCAGCTATTATTAGTTCCCCTGCGTTTTTGACTAAAATCCTAAACACCATGTCCGATTTGTCTGTGCTTCTGAGTGCAGGTGACTCCCTCGGTTTGCACTTGGAGGATTTGGAACTGGAGACCGTGGAGAAGCAGATCCGCAACCTGCAGGTGATGCTGGCCCGGCTACAGCAGCTGAGAACCATGCTGGAATCTCAGACCAACGCTTGCCTGTCCCAGGTAAGTTCTCGGCATGAAACTAGCACTCCGACTGCCAAAACCTCAACCCCGCATGTTTCTCTGTCCATTAGTTTCCATTGTTATGCCGATGATACTCAATTATATATTTCAACTAAACCAGATGAAAGGGGGTAGGGCTTTTTCATATTTAGCTCCAAAGATTTGGAACAGCCTTCCGGACAGTGTTTGGGGCTCAGACACAGTTTCCCAGTTCAAAAGTAGTGCATTTCTTTAATCTGGGATACACGTAACTCACCCTATAACCTCATACTCCAGTGCTGGCCTCCTGCGTTTCTGAGTGGTCACTATGCTAATTTCTTTCTATTTGTTCTTTATCTTTCTACCCATCCCGAGGCATCTGAGATCGTGCCAGCTCCAGTGAACTAAGGCCAACCCTGCAAGGTCCTTGAGGCATCCAGAGAAGGACCAGCTCCAGCTAGACTCTGCTTCATGAATGCCTTTCTTTCTGTCTTTTCTTTCTCTCTGGATCAACCTGAGGAGGACGGGTTCTCCCTTTTTAGTCTTGGTTCCTCCTGAGGTTTCTTGCTCCATCTGAGGGAGTTTTTCCTTGCCTTTGGCTTACTCAGACCTGGACTCTGTAAAGCTGCTTTGTGATAACTAGGGCTGGTCTGAATGCCATTTTTTGAGCTTCGGTATTCGGTAGTGAAAAACATCAAATATTCCAAGCTTCGGTGGGAGGGGGCTGAATGTATTCTTATCTTGTATTTACCATCTTGGATTCAGAAATTCATATTTTCAGAGTAGAATTATAAATAAACAAACCGCTAAACACAGCTTTTCTTTTTTTGCCTCAATAGCCACATAGCCCATTTTGAATTTGCCTCGAGACCCGGCCGACCGGCAAGCTCCTTGGCAGAGTATTAGCCAGTGGAAACCGGCTAGTCAGATAGCGTCTTCACAAAAAGCAACAAAACTCGACAAATCTCACTCAAAACTCGCACAAACATCTCAAAACCAACTTGAATGCATTTTTTTCCATCACCAGCCAGCTGTAAACACTGGCGGCGAAGTGCAAAATCAACCCTTTTTCTTACTTTTTTCGCAGTTCACCGCGTGGCTCCTGGGTGCGTCTCTCTGGGACTCAGAGTGCGTCATTTTAAATTTCTCCGATAAAATCCTCACTGCTGGTCACAAATCCCCATCGAACACCTTAATAAGTCTTCTAACTGTTCTGCTGTGGTGTTTTTTATCCAAATTCAGGCTAAAAATACTTGTTTTTACAGGATAAACTGTGGTCTTCTTTTTGATGCACCCCTAGTGAGCATTGAACATTGTATATTAGTATGCCTCCCATGAAAGCTATGTTTTTTACTGTGAAGTTTTAGGCGGATTGGTGCCTGCTCAGTGGATCTATGCGGTTCGGAAGTCCCGGGTGTCAAAAATAATGGGGCAGCTTGGAGAAGGTTAATATGTAAGTTTTTCCGGTTCTGGGTGGAAGTGTGTATATTAGTATGCCTCCCATTATAGCTGTTTTTTCCATGGCCGAACTGCGGGGAGAAATGCACCGTTAGACCTGGAGTGCATTGGAAAGTTTCTCCAGTTCTGGCTCGAGGAGAACTCTGTGCTTGGGCTCGTTGGAAAGGTCATTTTGAGGTTTTAGTGTGTGCCGAATAAATGAACAAACATAAATAACAAAATAATATTCATTATTAACATTAAATATGTGGTGTCAATATTATTTCCAACAAAAAAATGCTGTATTCCGGAGTTTATGTATTTATCCACTAGATTAATAACTGATGTCATGGGTTGTAAAGAGTGGGGGTCATGTGTTTCCTGTGGAGCTCAACTCTCCAGGAGTCTCAACTAGACGCTCTTGGTTTTGCAAGGATCGATGTCACTTGAAAAAAAAAAAAATCTTCTTTCGAATATTCGAATCCCAAAATGAAAACTCGAATGCCATTCCTGCCAACCAAATACTTGAATCTGTTTGCAGGCAGCATCATTTTATACACAGCAACTGGCCCAACTGAATGCAGGGCTCTGCATGCAGATTATATTCTCATCAATGGATTCTGCCGATCATGGCCCTCCGAGTTCTAGACATGGCGCGTGATTACCAGTGATGGGAATAATGGCACTATAAATAAACAGCGTTACTTATGGCGATACTTTTTTCAGTAACAAGTAATCAAACCAATTACTGTTTCCCCCGTTACAACATCGTTACTGTTACTGACAATAAAATGTGCGTTACTATAACTGAGAACACTGAAGTGGTTTCCATGCGAGCAGCGTCTCTCTCAGCCAGAAGACCTCTCTTTCTCTGGGGTGTGTGTGTTTGTGTGTGTTCGGGGCCGGGGTGGGACACATAACATAATGATGATGATTGGTGTGTGTGTACACGTGGTGTAACTGAGAATGTGATGATTGGCTTAGATTGAGTACATTTCCATGGTTAGCCAATCAGAGGCAGAGTAGTGCAGGTGTTCACACACAAGCACACGCACGGTCAGTCACACACACCAACATCCAGGAGTCAAAACGATGGCAAGTCCAACAAGTTCAAAGGTAGCTTTTGCAAACTGGAAGTTTAAGCACTGCTTTTCTCTCACTGAGGTGAACTTATGCCCAGGAAAAAAACGTCTCTCTTTGTCGGTGATTAGTGTACAATATTTTATATTTATTTTATAGTTATATTAAATGAGAATTATTTTTTAAGTAACACAATATTTACTTTGCCTGGTAATTAGTTACATTTATAATTATGTAACTCAGTTACTAACTCAGTTATTATTTGTGAGAAGTAACTAGTAATTATAACTAATGACTTTTTTATAGGTAACACTGGTGGTTACACACGTGGTGGTCGCTCCTTTTCTCAGAGTCAAACGCCTGCTTTCTCCTTGTCTCCAGTTCCTTGCCTCCTTTGGTCCTCCTTGTTCTGAAGCTTCCTAGCTCTGACCACAACCATGAGGGAGAACCCACAAAGGTATTCTGGGTTGTCTGAGACCTTTTACAAACACATCCACATTTTCATCCAAACACACGATGTCAAGACTTAAACCTGTTAGCTTTCAAACCTATTTTGACAGCCATCTTTCTTACTATGTTCTTTTTACTCGCGGTTGGGAGCATTTCAAAGCTAAGACTCTGAAGTTTCATGTGCCAGAGAAAGAAAATGTGTAAAGTTATTGCATTAGATTGGAAATTATTGATACAGAATGGAAAACAGGAGTTTATGTTTTTGTGTAAAAAAAAGTTATTCGGAATTCAGCCATTCCTATTTTCCCTGTACAAAAATCGGTTATTCAAACAATTGAAATCCATAGCCCCAGTTCTTCTGCAGGTATTTCAGCTAAAATAAATAAAAAATAATAAAAAATGAGTTATATAAAACATGTTTTAGTTGAAGTAGTGCCTTTCGAGCCACCATCTTGGATTCAGAAATCCATATTTTCACAATAGAATTATAAAAAAACAAACTGCTAAACGCAGCTTTTCTTTGTATGCCTCTATAGATATATAGTCCATTTTGAATTTGCCATGAGACAAGGCCGACCAGCAAGTAATTCGCCCCAGTGTAGAGCAAATAATCCTGTTTAGCCGGTAGTGTCTTCAAAAAAAGCCATAAAACTTGAGGAATGCCGCTCAAAACTTGCACAAACATCTCAAAACCAACTCAAATGTATTTTTTCCACCACCAGCCAGCTGTAAACACTCGCAGCGAAGTACAAAATAAACCTTTTTTCTTACTTTTTCGCAGTTCACCACGTGGACTCTGGGTGCCTCTCTCTGGGTCTCAAAATGTGTCTTTTTAAAGTTTTCTGATAAAATCTTCACTGCTGGTCACAAATCCCCGTCAAACATCTTTATAAGTCTTCAAACTATTCTGCTGTGATGTTTTTATCCAAATTCAGGCTAAAAATACTTGGTTTACAGGCTGAAATAATTTGAGCGTCTATATGCTGCGCCCCTAGTGAGCCGACACTGAACCGACTCAAATTGAGTCAAATTGAATCAGTGCAGAATGACTCTTTCCTTTGTCTGTCAGCCTTCTCACCCTAGTTCACTATTCAAAAAAGTGTTTTTTTTCTTTCTTTTTCTATTCCAAGGTGAAATTACTACAATTATTATCAACTGACCACCAGTGACCACCAGCACTAATAAATAATAAATGCTCTAAAATATTCTGCAGTTTCATCTGGATTACAGAATTCCTGGGAATAACAACTAATTTAATGTAATGAATAGATGATGAGGCTGAATGTAAATGCAAAGGATCTTCATTGAACTCTGTAGTGACAGATGATATATAACCCAAAACAAATTGGAATCTAGAAACCAAACCAGACTGAGGCATGGCATTAAAAAGAAACTTGAATAAGGAGGTACAAGAAAAAATTACACAGATGGGGTCATGATCAAAGGGTAGAGCTAAAGAACCAAAACAACAAAACTGCGCTGTAAATACAAAGGAGGGTTAACTGGAATGAGGACTGTGAGAAAAAACATAATGGAACTGACACAGAGATGGGAAAAGGGACATGAATGCGCAGATAAGAGACAACTAGGGACAGAGTGCGGTTTAAGTTCACTAGCTCAATAGCATTAGCATTACATGCTAACTACAGCAATATTTAATAATTTAATTAATAATTTCCTTTTTAATCAATAACTTTATGTGGCATCTACTACAAAGTTTAGATTGTGGCTACGCCACTCCCAATGTTAATGGTGAGAGAGCCCTCCTTCTATGGTTAAAAAAAGGACAAACTTTATAGGACACAGCTGTTGCAAGTTCAAAAATTAATTGATTATACAAAATCTAAAACCCACACAATGGGCCCCCTTCTTCACACTCTGCAGTAAACCCACCACCTTTTGTAAGGGAGCAACACACCGCACAAAGCCCTCTACAAACCGACGGTAATAGGAAGTAAAACCTAGAAAAGAACACAGCTCAGTCAAGGTCTGAGGCTGCTTCCATTCATTCAACGGTGTGCAAAATGCAGTCTTGGACTGATAATAGCCATTGGCAAGGACAAGAGTTGAAAACAAGGTTGTCCCAGCCAACACATCTAAAGACTCTTCTATTCAGGGAGAGGAAAAGCATCCTTCCGTGTACGAGCATTTAGCTGCTGATATCCACACAAAGCCCATCCTTTTTTTTTCAAAACCACGATTGAGGAGGAATAAAGGCTACAGCACACCCGCAAAATACCCCTCTCTAGAAGGTCAGCAATATGGGCCTTAACTACATCATACTGGGAAAGAGGACGCCGGCGATAACACTGTCGAATGGGAGCCTCATTCACTAAAGGAATTTTGTTTTGGACTAAGTAAGTACACCCAAGTACACCCTGTATCCCCTTCATCCTGACTAAACACCATACTATATCCATGAAAAAGTGCCGTAGCTACTTGACCTGGGATAAGATTGGGCCAGGTGACTTCAGACAAATCGAGAGGCACACTCTGTGCATGTAATGAGCACACCTGAATTATGTGTTCTGAACCAGTAGAGCTCTCAAGTGTAATGTTAGTAATATGACCTGCACTTCAGCTGTAAATAACTCACCAGAATAGTTTGGCATGGAAGCCAGATATCTTGAGTCTCAATATTCACAATGGGCACCCATATTCTCCCCTAGAGGCTAACAGTCAGTATGGCAACCTATTACTAGTGGGCTCAAATAATGCAGGGCACAACCAAAGTATTGGGCACATGTGGCTGGGACCATGTTCCAAGACCCCGCAGGAATGCGAACAGAAAATCGGCTGCTGACTCTCACTCTACCCAGACAACCTCAGATATGCAGTCAAGCTTGTGGCACTCCAAAAAGGCATCCCTCCAAGCTTCTTCTGTATGGGGACAGACCGAAAGAGTGCTGAGCCATGCTGATGCAACAGCTCGTCATAGCATCTACTAATCACATTCATGCCCAAGAGGCCAGGAACTTTAGATTTATTTGCTTGGCTAGTGGGTTGAGGGGGGTCTCGAAAAACCAAACCATGCAAACGTGGTAATAGCTTGCCTAGGACTAGAATATCTAGCTCTAGATAACCCAGGTAAGGGAGTTTCAAACTATTAGTTGCCCTCAACTGAAACCAACACCATTCTGGCAACTGTTTATCTTCCCAAGACTGAAAATGTTGATTTAAAAACTTTCAGGTATAGTCACCATAGACCCAGTATCCAGCAAACAGGGGACCTGTATGCCCCCATCTCAACCTCTACTGACGGACAGGTCCCAATCAGTTGAGCAAAAAGTCTAGAATTTAAAGCTGAGATCTTTCAATCCCCTTCTTTCCTCCTACACCAGAGAAAACTAATTTTCCTGCTGCTCAAAGACTACAACCATGTACCTGGGTTCACACTTGGTGCCTCCACCTTTCTCCGTCCATTAGACCCAAAACTACTGCTCAACTGTACATGGCAAGAATGGGCAATATGGTCAGCCTGGTGGCAATGCGAACATATTGGTCGGCAATCCGGCTGGAAGCGATAGGATCGACCAGAAGGTCCACCAGGACCTGCATCTGCCCGGTGTGTGGGAGACCAATAATTGTAAAATATTATCCAATTGTGCCTGTTGTTTCCGCAAACATTCCTTTAATTCTGCCAACTCATCGCAAGATTTCACTGTGACTGCATGACTATCGGCATGACACTCACCCACCACATGTACCTGAAAAGCACAGGAGTGCGCTTGCATTCTAGGGGCACCAACATGTTCCCTGTCTTCCACCCAATAAAGCTTGTGAATATTCACAATTTGATTCCCCCCATTTTCGTTGGAAAAATTGTTTCTGTTAAGAGAGAAAGGATTGCGAACACCCATAAGTCTCACTCAAAATGGCCAAAACCTGTTCAGGGTAACCCCAGACAACAGGAGAGCGGAACCTAATCTCATTTTTAGCCTCCCCATCAAGCAGATCAGAGAGAAATAAAGCTTGCTCAGCCTGGGACATATATCGTACTTCTAAAGACTGTCGATCCTCCTCAACCCACTTTTCTATGGAAAGAATATCAGTACTTTTACCAGAAAACCTAGGACATTTTCTCTCCCTAAGCAAATATATATAACGGTCTGGCCTTTCAGTCATCACTGAGGTTTGGGTGGGCCCTACTGAGCTAGCCACTGTTGCCCCTTCCCCTATAGAATTAGCCCTTAATCGATTATCAGTCTGTAATTGTTGGATATGTTTTGTTAACTGTTTGAGTTGTTCTTCCATGCTTAAACCCTCGGTAGACATGGTCCTAACTATAGGAACAAGCGCTAATGCATCCCACAAA
Organism: Rhabdalestes septentrionalis; assembly: GCA_037832545.1. Lineage (NCBI taxonomy): Eukaryota > Metazoa > Chordata > Actinopteri > Characiformes > Alestidae > Rhabdalestes > Rhabdalestes septentrionalis. The sequence continues at coordinate 1,954 of JBBMFX010014845.1, read as the reverse complement.
AGAAAAAGTTGGGAAAAAAGAAAAGGAAAAAAAATCTGTAATACTAAATAATTAATATATGATTTCACTAACAAACAAAAATCCCTCTCAGCAATGAAGCGCCGGCCCATTGACCTTACACCCACTTTCATCGAACAGAGGTGACCACTGTTTTTCCCAAGTACACACCTAACACAAACATACATCTAAAACTGAACTGTAAAAGAACAGCTGTTTCCAAGACTACGCCAAATGTGCCCTCACTACAAAGATCAAATAGTGACTACACCACTCCCAATTTTAAGCGTGAGTGAGCCCTCCTGCTATGGTAAATTACTGTTTTTTTCCAATGTTCTCCAAAACAGGACAAACCCTATAGGACATAGCTGTTGCAAGCTCAAGTATTCATTTATTATACAAAATCTAAAACCCACACAATTTGTATAGTACCACTTGGTGCAAAATAAACTTCTACTCCAACCCACTTAACAGAGGCAACAAGTCTTGTTGTTGTTTACAATAGTAATAGTTACAATACCACAAGCAGGCAATATAAACACTCAAGATGCAGTGCGGAAAGCAGGGCTCTGGAAAAATTTTATATGACCTAAAAAGCACAATAGCATAATATCTATACAGAATAATAAGATGTAGGCACAGAGGAGGTAGTGCCACCCACAAACATTGCAGAGCAAGAAAAGAAAATAAACACACAAATATACAAAATAAACACTAACTTAATGGGGAATGGCCCCAAAATTGCACACCAAAAAAACTATTCACACCACATACTCCAGGAGGGTACGACCCCTCAGTGAAAAGTCAAGTTTGAAACACACCTCCCCATTTGCCGTTATAGGTTTAATCTGCTTAGATGCCGATACACTCCTGACCATTAACTACAATTGCACAAACCTGTATTGACTTTTAATTGAAAGACCAGAAGTTGTATGTGTAGAGTTCTCTAAACCAAACAGTCCTGAAGTTAAAAACAGCTTTAGCGTGGGAAAAACCATGGTCCACTTCCCGTTAAGTTGTAGTGGGCCTTGCTATGCTCCCAGCCAAAGCAGCCTGCCATCTAGCACCTTCCCTGAATTCCTAGAAATGGTGGCCAGAGATTCAAAAAAAAAAAAGGAAACACAATTCAATAAAACCACAGCTCAATATCCATACAGTATAGCTGCGCAAAAACTAAACACAAATGCCACAAATAGGCATACTCCTTTAAACCATGTTTGTGAAGAGGGAAAAATACTGTGTTACCTTCCATTTGGTTTGCTTAATCATCAACCTCGGCTCAGTTCAGCTTACTTATGCTTCACAACAGCTGGGGTCACACCACCAGCAGCACTAGGATATATATCAGCATTAAAGTAACATGGTTGCAAACAACCCCTTACTGCACAGATCACACTCTCTAATATTTCCTCCTACTGCTAATAATCCAGATGAGCCTACTTTCTCTGTTGATTAACAACACAAAACCTGGAAATGAAGGTCAACGCTGACCATGGCACTAGAGTTGGATGTCCGGTCTCGAGACCATTTTTATGTGGTCTTGGTCTCATCATGGTCTTGACAGACTTTAGTCTTGGTCCTGGTCTCGGATCACTCTGTCGTGTCTTGGTCTCGCTGTCTCGGTCTTGCTGTCTCTGTCTTGCTGTCTCAGATCGACATAGTGGTAGGGAGATTTGGAGTCAACAGTATCCCTGACACACAACATAACGTTCGATAATGTGTTATGTGCAAAAGCATCCGCTGTAAGCCGATGCTTTTTAGTGAATCAAAAGAGTCGACTTCCATTGAGCAAGAGCCTGCTCCCCACTTAATGTCCTTTTGCTGCTCAGCTCTCACACTGTGGCTCAGCTATGCTCCAATCCCTACATATTGTGGCCAAATCACATGCAAGGACATAGGATAATATCATTATGTGAAAAGCAAAAGGGTGAGAGACGCAACAGTCAGGTGGAGCGTG
>JBBMFX010014808.1:0-12732 GCA_037832545.1 Rhabdalestes septentrionalis | reverse complement strand
CACACACACACACACACACACACACACACACACACACACACACACACACACACACATATATATATATATGTATATATGTGTATATATATATATACCTTCCCAAGCCATGCTGGTTCTCTAAAGTCTGACTTTGACCCCGCCCCGTATCAAAACTCAGCCAATTAAAACCCTGCTCTTCGTTTTCTGTTTACGATTATGCAGGATAAGCTCCACCCACAAATCACTGTTTCTCTCTTCAGCTGGAGAAGTTGTGTTAATGTTGCTTATGTATATATATATTTTTTTAGGTGTTTTGTCGCTATTCCTTCCGAAAGAGTCTTAAATCTAACAAACTAAACGATAAACCAATGTCTGTAGCTGAACGGAGAATGTGAAGAGTGGGGCTAAACCTGCTGAGAAAGTGAGGAACGAGAGGTTTATCCCTGAGGAAGACGGAGGTAGGGAGAAGAAAGTAGTTTAAAAGTTGTTTGTAAGTAGTCTGCAAATCAGAGCAAGACCACACATGAAAGGAAAAGCGAAAGTGGGAGAGGAGAACGTGCACTGCGGTGGTGAAGAGGACACGATGGATACATTTGCTTATTTCCCTTGTTTCCTCTGGTCGCTTGGTGATAGAGATAGAAGGAGGGGACATTAGTTTGTGTTGTTCTCAAGGCAACGGAGAGAGCAAAGAAGGCCTGGCTCTGGTCTACTGATTTAAGGAAAACATTGTTTTTCCTCTTCTCAAACTCGAGCACCAGATTTGATGCACGTGGAGTTAAGGTAAGCCTTCAGAATTCTGCAAAAGTCTCAAAATTAGTGTCTCGTCAGGCATCACTCAGCTGGACCTCCTGAATAAAACCGATACATGCTCCCCAAAGAGACTGGTTAAACTAGTCACAGTTTCAGTTTTGCACCTTAATAGAGTCTTTTCGTCCTGGACTCACAGGTAAATCTTGCTAGATTTGTGCAAAAGAAAAATGCTTGCTGTATGTAGGTAGCAAGAGCTGGTAAGTCATTTACAAAGCAGGTGTTTGAGTGAGAACCAATGACGATTGCAGCAGATATTTCTTATGGATGTGTGCTTGGCCTTACTTCTCTATAGAGAGCATCTGCTGTTTCTGATGTTGGTAGAGATACATCTGGGCACTGAAAGCCAGCTTAATTTCCCCTTTTTGAGAAAGAGAGAGAGAGAGTTTTACAGAGCTTTAAGCTTCACACATTTTCTTAATGGAGTAGGGCACTTTCTAAGATCTGAGCCGCACTCCGCTTAATTGAGTTTTAGACATCTGACATGCATTGGCCAGGGGGAAGTGGCTAAACAGGGTAAGCAGTCATAGTGTAAAAATCTACAATGCATGCTGTGGGTGGCCACCAGTGTTCCAGAGTGTTTATACCCCTAACACATATATTTATTGATTATAAGGTATGAAGAATACACATGATTGACATGCCCATTACAAAAGCACTTAAATATGTAGCAATTTTTCTTTATAGAAATGTCAGAATCTGCATTAAGTAATTAATGGGAAAAGTGGTAGCTTAAAATTAATATCATGTCGGATGTTTCAGTGTTATGTAAAGAAGATAATAAAAGATAGATAAGATAGATACGATATATCTTTATTAGTCGTCTTAGTGTGAGGCATATAGATAAGACATGAATAAAGAGTTTAATAACCAACAAATAGAATATAATCAAAAAGGGAATAATTCCATGCCCTTGAATCACAATATTTATGATTTATTTCGTGTTTGGAAAAATTAGTGTAACTGGCAAGATTACAAGAATACATGAAAAATAGTTTTTTCACTAATGTTTCTTGTTTTTTTTTAAACAAGTGCAATATATGAGGTTCCATCACCTTTCAGAGTCTTGTTTGACTTTTTACAGATTTTAATCCATGAGTTTGCATGACCTGCATTAGTCAAATATCATACGAGACCAAAAGTACGGAACTCATTTTATTTACCATTATCTCTTCAAAACCGGTAAGGTTTTGCCAATTGCACATTATTGTCACTGAAAACTGGTGAAACACAAATATATCCAGTGAGAGAAAAATAAAAATAGAGAAAAGCTCTGACAGCCTCGCGTGTTTTGCTGGAATCTTTGAGGAGAAACCAGGCATCTGCTCACTTGTGAAGGTGTTTGCATAGATTCTGTGTTTCTTGAGGGACATTACACTAAACTCATTTGAGGATTACACTATGCTCCACATAATCACCTTTAAAAGCAATGTCAGTAATCTGGATTTTGCTGTACTGACAGTAAACACCATGAATATAACAGGACAGGTTTTTTAAACATAACTTGTAGCCACTGATCCAGTACCCAGGACCAGTGCTGAAAACAGAAAATGATCATTTTGAAATACAAAAATAAATGTTATGCATGTTATGCACTGTTATGCACTGGCTATGTTCCTTCTGAATGAAAATGGTGTATTTTGTGTTTATTTGAGAAGGATTCATTTAATAGTTGCATAGAAAAAATTGCATTGTTTTGTCATTTAGCATAATTACTGATTTAGATTTTCATCCAGGGTCACAATTTCATAATATGACCATTTTATTTACTGTCCTAAATAACAGGTAACTTACACCAAATTTCTATAGAGACCATATCAAGAAAATTATTTTAGTAGTACGTTTAATGTGAACACTGTAAAAATGTTTTAATAATTGCCTTTCACTTCTCAGTCAAAGCTGTATTTAGGTGGAAACAAGCTGTGAAAATGTCATTTGAGTTCATTTTTATAAATTAATGCAAATATATTCAGTTTAGCTCCTTGTCAGAGTGTCTCAGTAAGTACTGCTGTTTTCTGTTAGTCCTGTTTTCTCTACCGGACACTATGCATATGCACTTCAATTACAAGTCTGTTCTACTTTGCTCTCATTGTACAATGTGAATGCATTATAGATTGAATTTACTTCATTAAGTTGAATTGTTAATTAATTAAACATTTTGCGTGAGCACAATTTTTGTATTTCAGTACTCCAGGAATTGTGGTGGTAATTGTGCGGATGTATTTTCATTTATGCAAGTAAAATTTCGCACATTACTTTTTTCAATCTCTGTCTGTGTCCTCACCAGTGCCCTGGATACGTAAGTAGCTTAGTGCAGCATGGCCTTCATTACAGACCTGCTCAGCATTCATTGAGTGTGAGCGGTGTTAGATACTGCCTCTGCCAGTGCAGAATCTGTATGATTCTGTTGCTCGAATTTGTGTCGCTTTTAGCTGAGACCGCAACAGCGTTTGACAGGCTTGCCAGCCTGGGGAACAGATAAAAATCTAGCCAAGTGTTAAATTAGTGGAACGCTGTCATCATCCACTGACTCTTCAGCATACAAGGGATTAGCTGTGTATGTGTGTGTGTTGCCAGAAGCTTGTGCGGTTAATGTACTTTCTTAAGGACCTAGACTTCATCCTAGAGAGTCATGATAGCATTTTACGGGCTCTTGGTAAGTATTTCCACTTTGAAACATTTTAAGTGACATTCTGCTTCAAATTTGTAGTTTATGGGAGGAATTTAAATGCATCTGTGTGGTCGATGGAAGTGAGTTCGCTTTGTTAGCTGATGTTGTTTATTACAAACGAGCAATGTGTATTGTGAATAGAACTCAATTTAGTGATGGCACCCCTGAATAATATCATCTACGATCTCAGCATTCAAATAAACAATCTAAATAAAATTAGTTAAACACCTGAGAACAACTGAATCTGGTATATATACAATGACTCCAAAACATATCTGGACACTTGGAAAACTAACCTAAGGCTGTGTATATAATATCAGACTGACTGTGAACTTATGAGAATAAAACCTGAAGGACATTTCTAACAAGACTACATTAAGAGTCCTTTAAAACACAAAGGTGGACATTTCTTACGGTGGTATTTCTGACCTTTGGTTGGTTCCTGAACTCTGAAGTGGAATAATTTTGGTTGCAAACCTTTGAAGAAATGATAAATGTTTATCTGAAACACACCAGCTTGCTTTTGAAAGAATGTTGGCCTAAAGAAAAAATTTGGCCTTGGAATGGTCTGGTCAAAATAATTAGTTAAACACCTGAGAACTATGTTGCTAGAAAGCACTTTATACAGTTAACACACTGGGTTGGACAAAATAAAAAGCACCACCTTTGACACATTAAAATATAATAATACTAATATTGTATCTTTAATATTTAGTGTGGCATTAAGTACATTTAAAGTGGCCTCATTATGATGTTTTGTTACTAGAAATTGTTCAGTATTAATGTTATCCACACTAACATTAAGATAGTAATGCATTTTAAATACATTTTTATAGTCCAGCCTAAGCAGACAGGGGTTATAACAAGGGTGCGCACCACTGTTTGGTAGCCCCCCCTAATTAAACACACCCACTAAACCAGGCAGTTAAGAAATGTGTTGAATCAGGTGCGTCTGTGCAATACTGATTTATAACAAAATATTAATTCTCATCATGCAGCATTTCTGGTCGATATGGAAAATTTCTGTCAGTTTTGTCAATGCACCTAGATTGTTATTTCGCGAGTTCAATGGTAAGGAGGGGGAGAAGTTGGAAATAATTCATTTGTGCAGAAAAATAAATAAAAGTCCTAAAAGGCATCTGAAACACAAAGGAGGTGCCGCTGTTGCCTGAACTAAAATACACCGTGTTTATGTCTTCCAAAATACCGATAGTCGCCTCTCATTCTCATCCTTGTTGCTTGGCTTGTATGCCGATTGGCTGAATAAAGAATGTGGCTTTGATGTCTGTGGCTGCTGGCGCATGGCAAAGACTGTTGTTATTGTGGTCACCATGGAAACCAAGTTTCTATTGTGGTTTGGAGTTTAAAATGGCCTCTTACACTATGGAATTTTGACTAGTTACCTAGTTACCAGATTCAGGTTAAGCCTAAACCTAGTCTCAAAAGTATATCCAAAGGTAATTTATAGCACACATTTTCCGCAATATATTCTATTGCTGGCTTTAAAATATGCTGGGGTTGTACACTGAATTATTCTGAGTTGTTGAAGAGAGCAGCTGTTTAAAATGCAGGTAGTAGTTTCTCAGTCTTATTTGTGATTAATTATGCTTTGCTGCATAGAGAATCTGCTACTGATTTGTCTGATCTAGAACACAAGCATGCATTTTAGTATATTTTCAATATGTCTGTTGTTTCTGCTATCAGATGGTTTTGATAGGGTTTCACAGAACATGTCATTACATAACACTTTGTCTCCCTCCTGCCAACAAAACAGTCACAACATGTCAAGGCAAGGACTCCACAAGACTTGAAATTGTGCTGTGGTTTCTAGCAACAATACCTTCATAGTAGACCCTTTAAATCCTTCAAGTTATGAAGTGGGGCCTCCATTCATTGGACTAGTCCCACAGGTATTCAAGTAGATTTTAGGTCTTTGGATTTTGGAGGTGGAGTCATTAAACTCTTTGTCACGATCCTCAGACCATTACTAAACTTTTTGCTGTGTGGTAGGGCATGTTTTGGGAACATCCTGGTCCTGTAATTTACCACAGGGAAGAATACTCTGCCATCCACATGAGATTTAAAAAAAATCATAATTCATCTGCCGAAGCCATGTTCTTCGCATAGTTTTGATACTCGTGTGCTGTTATCAGTGGTGGATATGTGGTCAGCTTGGGCATTCTGACTGGTTGTAGATATGCTGCCTTGTATGTAGCAAGTTTTTGCTACAGTAGTTCCTCTATGGTAGGGTGACCAAACGTCCGGTTTTCCCCGGACATGTCCGTTTTTCACGTCCTGCCCGGGGCGTCCGAGTTTCTATTTAGAAAGTGGGGAAACGTCCTGGTTTTTAATTACCTTTCACTGGACCATTACATTGACCGTGACGTAATCCCTGAGCCGCGTCAGTGCGGGCAGCTCTGTTTGAAATCAGAAGACCGCGTGTCTGTCAGCACGCAGCAACATGCCGAAGCGTACGTGCACATTTACTGGGGATTTACCGAAGAAATTCTCCGCGTTCAGACCGGTTCGAGACGAGTGGGAAGCCTTGTGCACAGTCTGCAAAGCAGGCACATTTGTCTCGGTGTCCAGTGGAGGTGCCAGGGGTCTAAAATTCCACCTGGACACAGAGAAACACAAAAAAGCGGTTCGAGGCCAGAGTACCTCGATAACTGAGTACTTTGTGAAACCAGGGGACGAGGATGCTGTGCATGCAGCAGAGGGTTCCTGGTCATTTCACACAGTGAAACATCACAACAGTTATCGATGTATGGACTGATTCTGACAGCCCCCCCCCACAACTTTTCATGGATAAAAAATGTGTCTATTTTTTCTCCACATCATAATGTTGTAATTTAATTTGTGAACTCTTTGACAGGGTGTAACTCATATGAATATGTACTTCAGTGTCTTTGCTTGCAGTAAATATGATTAAATTAAAACATTTTTTTGTTTTGTTTTTTCACCATGGCTGCACCCAAGTAGATTCTTCAAATGCTCAGTGCCTGTTGCTGGTTTAGTCATGGCAGGGAAAGAAAACTCAGGACGTGGACTGAAAACCCATTGTCACGCATAGTCAAGGGGATGTGAGGAACTTAGGAACAAGAGAGAATGGAAGGGAGAAGGAGTGATACCAGAGTAGGGGTACCCACCTGGACTCCCTACTCACCTCTCAGTCCCAACGGATCACAGCTCAGCTGGGATAAGGACAGAGATGAGGACTTTGAGAGCCAAATGGATGAGAATGGCATCATTGGCCTGGGAGATGCTGTGGAACTGGTAAGCAAACCAGTATTTACATTACAAACAGCACATGAACTGAGAAGCAACAAAGCCAGAGCAAAGACCTTAAAACATCTTTGTCAGTACATTTAGTTCAATATTTTGCGAGGAACCACAAATAGTTCCCAGTGTAAAGGGGTCATTTTTGTCACATGTGACCACACCACACCACACCACACCTCAGCACAAAGTGTGAACGGCGTGAAATGTTTCACCTGAGTAAAGCAGTCAACAGTGCAGCACCTCAGTGGTGCCATTGGCAGTGCTTGTATTGGAACCCACAACTCTCCAATTGCAGGGGCAACTCCCTAAACACCTGGACAAAATGGAAGCTTTTTGTCCACCAAATGATAAGCATAAGAAGAGGACAGTAATTTTAAAAAGTTGCAGGATGACCCGAAGCAATGAGAACAACATATCTGTACTACAATAATCACCTACTCCTACATTTCATGCAAAATGTGCTAAAAAAGAAACGGAGAAATTAGTGTCTAAAATTTTAACCAAAGACTTTAGACAAATCTAAACTCTTGGAATACTATAGTCCAGTAAGGCAAAACAGGGCAGCTTTTTCTGGTCATGTTTTTAGTCTTGTTTCACCATTTTCTGAAATGTTTTGTCAAGTGTTGGGGCACATATGATTTGCAGCCACTTCTCTGCAGTAATGTGCTGTACTGTAAGGGTACTGGGACATTACACCAAAGGAAATATAAATGAGGCAATGTAGCATCTTGCAAAAAAACATACTGAATAGAGTCTTACAGCAACAACTTCTTAAATATGCACTAATGTGATCATTTGTAGTGTCTGAACACTTTTTCCAGTATTTGTTTATGCTTATGACAACACATAAGCATACACACGTTTATTCATATTTAGTAGTACAAAGATGTGTCTAAATCTTCAGTGAATGCACTGAAATTATATAAGAAGACAAAAAAGTACATCAACACTTAGTTTCACCTCAGTGTATTTCATATTAATTATGAACACCATACTGCTACTCAAGAACCAAGTGCTAAGATAAATGTGTATGTTCATATATTTGATTACCAACACCCTTACTCATTTAGATGGATGAGGAAGAGGAGATGGTATTACAGGAAGATTTGTTATTAGATACTGGAACTCCAGAGCCTGAAGAAGGCCCTCCTCCAGCGCTGGAAGATCTTAGCTGCCACCTGAGTGAGCTGCTGGACTCAGAGCCTTTCTCCCAGCCTACAGGAGATGACTGTCCCTCACCCTCACACCGTAAAATGCTCTTTTAGTTCATACACTGCACATAGCTGTTTCCATTTCGTAAGGAGACTAATAGATTGGTATCCAATAAATAAAAAATGTAATTGTTGTGTTTATTAGTTTGTATAATGACAATATTTTTCATGATGGCTACTTTGCTAGGATTTAACAATAGTAACTGGTATAACCATTTCAAAATGTGTTTTTCTTCCCTTCATTAGATGAGGATGGTGATGGTGTTGCCCGGGAGGACTGGAGTGATGACGATGAACTGAAACTTGAAGAAAGTACAGAGATCTTGAATGTCTATAGACCTCAACTAAACTCAAGGCCAGAAAAACTCAGGGTTGAAAGCATTACTGATAATGGGACTGAGAATGAGAAAGTATGCAGAGAATCATCGGATTCTCTCCAGAGGGGAATGGATCTTAAGTGGAACTGCTGGGGGAGCCATTACAACTTTAGTAATGAAAGAAACACTAACATGACAACCCGAAGTAATGTAAGACTGACAAACTCACAAAATAGTTGTAATCAGGAATACGCATTGAAAGAAAGGCTTAATGTTTTTGCACCTCAATCCTCGGCGACCATTCCTCATGCCCTTCTTTCTTACAAGCTTTCTTCAGAAGAGCAGGCAAGTGACTTCACTGCAGCATTCCATGCACGCACTAAGAGTTTAGCTGAGTCTCACAGCAGCCACACCACCAAAAATGACCAGCCTGTCAGATTTGAGGAGGAGCAACATGAATGTAAAGTCACACAACAAGTTGGAATGTCAAGAAAATTCACGGAGGATGATTTAGAGACAAAGACTCTTGGCTCCCACCACACTAATCATCAGCCTCTCGTTCCTTCTCCCCATCAATTAAACTCAGCATCTCAGGCGTCATGTCGGTCTTCCGGCCTATCACAGCATATAGCCAATGTCCAGAGCTCTTCTTCAGACTCCTCTCCTCTCAGCACACCTCAACACAGGAGAAATCCCGGACAAAGACCTTCCAAACTTTCCCACACCGAGCTGAAGGATGTCAGGTGAGGTCATAGGGGTCAATACAATTGGTTATTTGACCTTAAATAAACATTTGAATATCAGACCATGCCGTGTGATTGTTTCCAACAATCACCACCAAGCACAGATATAAGGAGTATAGTGAAAATATTTGAACAGTTTTTTTTTCGTATGGGATGTGTTTTCTTAATCACCACATGATGTTAATTTATTCCTGAGTGTGTATTATGAGATACATTTCAGACCAAATGGGTTTAATGCTGCTTTTCACATGATGTTTAAATGAAATCACATTTCTTCACTGCTAACTGAAGCGTGAGTTGATTGATCTCGCTTTGTGATTGTGATTTACATAAAAAGTGAATTTTAAATTGGTTCCTCAATCCACAAGTGCAGTGCAGTGATAATATTTATACATTTTTAGGAAGGGAAAACTGAGTCATCCGTTACCAGATTTTTCTAAAGTGGAACCCAGGGTTCGTTTTCCCAAGAGTGGCTACAAGCCCCCCAGGAGCCGGAGGCCCCTTCGCAAGAGAGACCCAAAGCTGGAAGCTCCGCTGGTGTTCAAATCCCCGGCTGAAATTGTGAGGGAGGTTCTGTTGAGCAGTACTGAAGGGCTCTCAGATACTACTGCCCCTGGGGACCCTCAAAATCTTGTGAACTGTAAAGTGCCTGAAGAGTTCCGTTGCCCTCTGCAGGCGAGTACACTGGTACAGCAGCTTCAGGTATGAAGAAATGAGCAGAATTTTTGTGTTTCTAAAGATTAAACATAGACTTTACCGTCTATTTGTAGTGTTGAATTAGTGTTGCTCTATCTCTGGTTAACAGTTTTCAACTATAATGTTTTTGTATAGCGTGGAGGGGACAAAAGGTCTCGAAGCAGTAATAATTGTTCTCTTCCCTTTTTTCGGTCTCCAACTTTACTCCACCCCACAAAGGATGATTATAATAGACTGTTAACTAAGTATGCAGAGGCTGAGAATACCATTGACCGACTACGTGTGGAAGCTAAGGTTTGATATATGCTATTATGAACACATTTTCACACCTATATGCGTTTGTTTGCCAACACTTGTGTGAGAGGATGAATGAACGGTCGCATGTTTTATTCTCAGCCTTTTGTTTCAACAGTAAAAGCACTGATCTCCCTCTCATATTTATGCTCTATAAAGAAGTTATTTATAGAGCTGTCTGATCTGCATATGAATCCGAGCCAGGCTGAGAACTAGGCAAATGCAGGCGGCCCTTCAGTGACTCTCATGATTACAGCTCAGTGTGTACATCACAATGTTCGATCAAGATAAAAATACTACATGTGGCTCATTTCAGTCTCAGGAGTTACATTAAAATGCGTTTTGAGTAGAAATTTCTAGCACAGCTTACAGCATGTTTCTCTGCTTTTATCAGAGATACAAGGCATACATTTATTGTATTCCATAATTTTGTAGTAACCTTTTACAAGACCAGTCAGCCATAACGATGTGGATTTTCCCTTCATACCACCAAAACAGCTCTGATCTATCTAACCGTGGATGATATTCTGTTGTATCAGATTGGTTTTTCAATCACATCCCAAAGTTTTGGGGCCTAGTAAACACCTTGAACCCCGAGTTGTGTCCAAGCCACACATTTGCACAGTATAGAGCTCATTATCTCACTTAAAGAAGTAATTGCCATTGGTCAGGTTATTTGGTCCGTAACTCTGTTTAGATGGGGTCTACATGTCAAAGTAGCATCCACTTGACCCAAAGTTTCCCCACAAGATATTGCCCAGAGCGTTCGGCTCTGCCTATTTGCTCTCTTGCAATGGTATATCCTTGTCTCTTCAACAAGTAAGCAATGCACATGCACCTAGCCATCCATGTGATGTAAAAGGTCATGCATCCTTCTTTCTTTGCTCCATGGTCAGGTTCTAATGGGCATGGAGAGGGGTCACCATTAGTACTCTGAGCAGCCAGCAGCAATACAGCCCCAAATGCAGCAAGCTGTAATCCACTATGTGTTCCGATACCTCTCTACCATAGCCAGTATACACTAGATTGGTAATTTTACATCCATTAGCTCTCTAACTAAACAGGCTAGCTTTCATAGCCCATGCATGTCAGTAAGCCTTGGATAATTATGACCCCGTCAGTGGTTCACCAGTTGTCCTGGTTCACCCCTTATAGTTGGTAAAATATGTCCCACTCCTTGCCAGGTGCCACTTTAATGGGATAATCAGTGCCATTTGCTTCACCTGTCAGTGGTTTCAATTTAGTGACTAATGGGTTTATAGGCTAAAATAGTATTAAATGTTCAGCTAAGATCAGTTCCACTCTGCCCTAGAACAAGCCTGTGGCTCATCTATCCCAAGGCACAGTGTTAAAAGGAAGGAAAACAGGATGTGATATAAGAAGTCCTTTGTTACTGACCATCTCATTCTCTGAGAATTTATTTTTTTCAGCACATTCACTAGACCGTCATTAAACATGGTAGTCAGTTGTTTAGTATTGCTGGAATAATAGTGGCTCTTTCAGTGGCTGATTCATTGTAATGCTAAGTAAAAGCTGATTACCCCACCCCCGATACACACACACACACACACACACACGCACACACACACACACACACACACACACACATATACACCGGCCATCTGCCATTCCTTTGATAGGTATAAAGGGTGTGGGTGGCAGCATGTCATTCATTCTAATTAGACTCAGAAAACTGTTCTAGGCTTTTCTAAGAAGAGGTGATCATACTTTACCTTCCACTTTACTTAATTTATATGGCCTAAGGATTGGCCTGGATGTTTTACCATCCTCTGCAAAATTTGGACACAATTGGTTAAATTAAATGTTTTATTAAATCCAGATTATACAGATAAGCCACATCTGCACATTGTAATGAACAATTACTGTTGTATTCTTTGCATAAAAAATATATGTTTGTTCCATGCGGAATAACTTTGTTTGCATACGAAATCAACAAAACATGTCATCTGAGCAGAGGTGTTCAAAGTGTGGCAGATGAATGTATGCTGGTTTGTTGAGTCATATTAAAGGATTGTTCAGAAGCGCATTTACATATTACATAGCCTGCTTGTGTGATATTAGACTGAAAGCCAATGTTCTCGTAACAACTAACAAATTATATAATGCAACCCTGGTGTATGATAATGGCCAAGGGAGAGTTGTATATTATTCAGATGGGCACAGGGGTCACACAGAGGTGAATGTTGGTTTGATTTAGTGTCTGAAACTCTTATCGAGAAGGAGCTGTCATGCTGTCCTGAGGCAAGGCTGACTGTGGAGTCATAGTTGGGTGCTCATATATGTGATCCATTAAAGGAATGTCTGACCACAATAACATAGACAAAATACTAGCATTGTACTTATATTGCTACTTATTATGATTGTGATATACCAAGTATCTGTATATCTGTGGTAACAATGGTGACAGTAAATAATGAATTATGTGACATGTTTAAAAATAAGAGTATGCCTTATTTTGACAAACTTAATTTACTTCTGTTGGATTAAATGAATGCTTGCATTAATCAGAACATGCACAGGAACACTCATGTCATATGAGAAATTCATAAAATATATTAAGACTAGTGATCGACCGATATTGATTTTTTAAATTACCGATACATATACCAATTATTTGCATGTTTATGTGCCCGATAACCAATATTCAGTACCAATATTTATTTACTATTATACTTCTGTTTTTGACACAATTATTACACAACCACTGACCT